>CANYLF012840862.1:0-13341 GCA_948193215.1 Bocquillonia castaneifolia
ATGTGGATAAACTCTCACTTTGAAATGAATTATTTGCCAAGTACTAAGTACTCTTGTATTGCATACTTCATATTGCATCTACTCCAATGGGTGAGTTTTTACTCACCTATGAGTACACAAATGTGACCTTGATTTGCCCTAATGGAGACCCGGGGGTTGGCATCACAAATGTGAACACTCGTGCACATGAAGCTAGGTTTTCAATGATAGGTAAACATTGCATTTTATTTTTGAATAAGGCAAAAATTTGCCATTACAAGAAAAAGAAAATCAAAGCAAAACAAACACTACAATAAATTTCTAGGTTATAAACAGACAAAATCCGTTTCTAATCCCAAAAAATCCATTTCTAATCTATTTAGAAATGAATATTGTCCGTTTCTAAATTCGTCGTCGCTAATCTGATTTAAAGATGGTCTGTTTCTAAATCCGTTTCTAATTAGAAACATATATTTCTGTTTCTAATCCATTTAGAAACGAAATTTCAGGGACGGAAAAAAAATAAATTAGAAACGGATATAACTGTCTCTAATTTATTTTTTTATTTTTTAAAAATAATTTGGAAACGGATATATCCATTTTTAAATCAGTTTCTAATTTATTTTTTTAATGTTTTAAAATAATTAGAAATGGATATATCCGTTTCTAAATTTTTTTTTAAGTTTTTTAAAAATTATTTATATATAATAAATATCAAAATTTATATATAATATATTGTATTTAAATAAAACCCGGATCAATTATTAAATTAAATGGTAAATATTAATTTGGGGGAAATTTGAATTAAAACTGAAAATCGATTAAAAAAAGTAAATGTAAAATAGTAAAAAGAATAGTATATATATAGAGAATGTCAAAAAAACAATTAAGTTCTAAAGTACAAACCATACAACCAAAGTCTTAAGATGTAGGGGGGTCTCCCTGATGATCCGGCTCGTGATGATGCCCGACATCAGTCTAAGTGCCTGCGTGCTTATGGACATCAGTCTGAGGTACTATCGGCTGCTCGACATTAGTCTGAGGTGCTGGTTGATGATCGCCGGAGTGGTGGTACATAAACGGAGGCGGTGGAGGATTATCATCTGGAACGGGGATGCCCTACGATCGAGCATACTCTGAAATCCATCTAATGGTGTGATGAACTGTATGCTACATAAGTGACAATACTGATCACTCCACAGCTCTCTGAAACTCAAGATCTGATCTGTATACGTCCTGCTGTGACTGTGTAGTCGGAGGCGGCGCATATGATGATGCAGTAGGCACATGATCAGCAGACGGTGCCAACAATGATGATGTAGAGGAGCCAAGGCCATATATACGCTGCTTCTTAACCCCTTCAATAGAAGCAATATACAAAGAATTTGAATCTGGCTCCAGTTGTGACGTATGGCACTCCCCCCTGAAAACTCTGGCTGAGGCTGAGTAGCATCATTCAGTAACTCTTGGTATCGAGCTTGTCCAATCCAAAAGGTTGCAATTTACATTGAAACATGTAACACTAGATAAGATAATCAAGAAAATGATAATATAAGATTATTACTTACATTAACAGTGTCTGCCCTCTTATCCAAGAAGCGATTCCTGTCGCTCTCCAAAGTATGTGTACGGAGGAACACCTACAGCAATGAAGGCTCCTGGCCATCCTCTCGAGCCAACATAAATGAAAATTAAATGCAAGTATAAATTTCATAATTAAGTTTAATTGTAGAATTTATAAAAATTAAATAAGTTAACTAACCATAACTCGAGCATGCTTTACGAAAGATCGAGAGCCACCAGTATGGCGAGCAATCCCTGTCCCAGGGCCAGCTAGCTCGCTCAGTCTGTTCTTCTTGGCAATGGCACACTTCTTCTTATACTCGTCCTTACTCCACTCTTGTTGCCAAGCTCAGCATACATCCCCAGGACAACCTTTCCCCAACTTCTCCTTGAATTTGCTTATGATGCTTCCATATCTGTTACCAGCATGAGAGTTCCAAGCCCACCTGATATCTTCCTCTGTATAAGGAAGCTACCAGCGAAACTCCTTCTGTTATAAGGAAAAATTTAATCAAGTTTAGAAACCAAAAAAATTTTTGTTAATTGAAATGATATATAAGTAACATATAATTACTATATAGTAAGATTAAATTCAATTTTATATGAATTATTTTACCTTAAACTCATTGAAGTACAAATCCCTCTGCTCATTTGTCACGTGGGACCAGTTGAAGGCATTAGGAAATAACATCTTTTTGAAGATGTTAGTAATCTGTTTGGAGACACAATTGGTGGGTAGGATCCTATTCTTGTATACACAAATAATTTATTTGTTAGCAAAGCAAAGCATAAAATAATCAGTAAATAAGTCGATAAAAAGATATAATTGAATTGAAGTAGAATATATAAAAATTAAAATTTTTCTAATCAAGAAGGATTGAGAGTAACCATAGTCCTGGTCCTCTCAATCCTACCTACAGTCTGAGAATCTCCTTCAGGATTCCTAGAAGAGGAAGGTGGAAGCTAAGATGACTGTGCGGCTGCAATGGTAAAGGAATATGGTGCTGATACTGATGCTACTTCTGCTAATGATGATGCTGCTACTGATGATGATGCTGTTACTAATGATGATGTTGCTATTGTTACTGCTGGTGTTGGTGCTGGTGCTGCTGATGCTGGCATCCCAGCTCTGTAGAGGAAGAAGAATATAGTGGAGCTGAAATGGTCACCAATGTAGAATGACCTGCTATTGAAGAAGAAGCAGTCGCCGTCCCAACTATTGTAGATGAAAAAGAGGATGTCATATGTGCCGTGGCTGCCTAAGGAGCTAATGAAGTGAGTGGATAGGATGATGAAAGAGCTGTAGTTGTCTGAACTACTGGAAAAGATGCCTGGTGCTGTAGTTGACCTGGTGGGATAAACACACCTCGACCTCAACCTCGACCTCTGATCATTCCGGGTTTGGCCCAATAACCAGTCGCCTTCCTTGTACCTCGCATATCTACAAATAAACAAATAAAATATTAATTCTCATATGTTCTTCATATCAAAAGAAGTAATGTAATAAAAAAAATGGAATGAAAGAAAACATATTTACTCTGATTTAATCAGAATCATCACTAAGATCATCATCCGATCCAAAACCATCATTAGATTCATCAGTTGATGCTTCATATTCAATGTCTTTATCATCATCAGCCACTTCATCAATTAAATACTCAAACTCTGTGACTTCTGGATTAATGTTAGGTTCTTCATCAACCACATCAGGTTCAATAATTTAAAGATGAGTTTCATCATTGGGATTGGCTTCGACTTGAAAATGAGGTATAATTTTTTTCGATGTTGATGTTTCGAGGAGGTCAATATTAGAACGAGTAGTCACTTTGAGTCACTCGAGGTGCTATAGCTACTCAATGCAGTCGAGGTCGATAAGAAGGTCTCACTACTGATGGAGAAGGTGCAGTCAAGCCTGAAGGTGCAGCAGAGGCTGGAGGTGCAGTAGATGATGCCGGATGTGGAGCAGAAGATACAACAGGAAGGCTGGAGGGTGTAATGGGACTCGAATCGGATTAGCATTTCAATTGATTTTATTTATTCATTGCAAGGAATATGTGAACGAATATCTCAAATTTTTAAAAAATTTTATAATTAATTTTAAGGTCAAATACTTTATAATCAAATTATTTTGATGCAAGGAGGATGCAAGTGAAAGATGAATTTGTTTCAGTTCTTTTTATGTCACCTATATTCTCTAACCTATTTTAAACCAAACGTAAAAGCTACCAAAATTTCAACAGAGTCTCCTCTATATCTAAACGTATTTCCCCAAAAAATGGAGCCATTCTTGCAAATAAAAAAAACACTTCTATACTTTTCTCACAATACTAGGCCTTCCATAAATTACCCAGACTCAATCATCACAAATTTCACAAACCTAATCTAGCAGCCCATGCAAACATACAATATTTCATCACCAGAATCTTAAATTTAATAGCACATGCATACATATATATTTTATAAATATCACAATCCTAAATCTAGCAACACATGCATATTCACCAACCTAAATCTACCAAAACATGCATTTTTTTTATTACCATCATATACCAATCAGAACATGCATATATACCAACATATAAATCTACCATAAAATGCATTTAATATTAAGAAAACTAAACATTGCTATAAACAATTCAAAATGAAAGTGAAATTACTTGATGAAAATGCAAACTCAAAAGGCACTCCAATATATATCTAACACCCTACAAAATGTAATTAAGTTGACAGAAGTTTACGAAAAAAAAGCATAACTTCGATCCTAAAGTAATTAACTTTTAAATTTGATTTAAAAATACTTACCTCTACCTTGAGCGGAAATAAAAATATATAAACTTCGAAGTCGATAGCGGAACAAATGTATATCAAAAACCTATTCAACATTTTTGAAAAATTTAATTACAAGTTCTTTTCTAAATATCAAAAATAAATACAACTCATGGCATTTTAACATAATTCCTTCTAAATGCACATTATACATAATTCATCCCATTTTTAACATTTTTTTTCAAATATATAACAAAATTCTAAATGTTAAAAAATTCATGCCTAGCCTAAACAATTGTAATTAACAATCGAAGTTAGTAGCTATAGAATGAAATTTAACAAATTTTGAAATAATCATTATAATTACATATTATTTTATGGACCATATAATTATTTTTTTTATAATTTTACTATGCCAAACTATTATGTTTACTATTATTTTTGTCTTTAAAAGTTAATTTTCTAAAAAATAGACTATTATACCTAAACTTTTTTTTTATGAACAGGTATCCGGGTCCCCGTTTTACGGTTGACCCGACTAATTCTGAGCGGGTGCTATTACATGTCCCTCCCCAGGGGGTGCTGAGAGAAGTCACGGATCGAACCCGCAACCTTCCCAGCAGCACAAGTGATCTTTGACCAGCTAAGCTGTTATTATAAACATTTATTTTTTTTAAACAGAATGTTTTTTAAAAAAACATAAAATTTTCCTATTTTTATTAAAACAGAAATTTATTATTTTTATTTTAAGAAAAAAATTATTTAATATATTCAATTTAAAACATTAATTTTTTTCATCTAAATTCAACCTAAATCATGATTAATTCAACCTAATAATTATTTTTTTTATCTAAATTCAACCTAAATTAATTTTATGATAAATTTTTTTATTATTAATATAAATTAAAAACATAACTTAATTTATAAGTAACCTAACAAAATTAACATAATAACAAATTAACCAAACTAATTTACCTAAATTTATTTCAATTCATTTCAAACAAATTAACCTGCAAATTTAATTCAATTTGCCTAAATTTGTATTAATTCAACTAACCTAAAAATAAAATTAATTGAAATAAAAATTAATTTCACCTAAAAAATTACATTTAATTAAATCAAACCTGAATTAAATAATATATTACCCCTAAAATCTAAAATCTACCAAAATTATATAAATTAATAAATAAAAAATAAAAAATTAAAGAACTTACCTTCTTCGGCGCTGAGACAGATGAAGCCGATGAGGAGGGAGGCTGCTGACACGAATAACGGTGAGGAGGGAGGCTGTTTGGTTGCTAGTCAAAGACCGTTCGTTTGTAATCGACTCGAATGGCGGTGGCGGGTGCTGCTTCAACGTTGGTGGAAGGCTTGGAGGGTGGCTGATGGCTGCAGGTTTGCTGGGGGCTGGAGTTCGGGAGTGTGATGGCTGTTGGGAAAAGAAGGAAGAGAGAAAGTGTTGGCCTTAAAGGCATCAATCCATTTTATTTTAAGCTTGACAATTTTATTTTATGTTTAACAAAGTTTCTTAAGTGTGTAGATTGAAGATCATTCAGCAAAAGTCAAAATTGAAAATGACTTGTAATTCGCGCCTATGATCTGTGAATCACCCTCGCGATTTAAAAAGACAAAAATGAAGGAACTCTCTGGAACTTAGATCATGCCCGCGATATCAAGATCACCCCCGCGATTTGAAGGGTGTGTTTTGTGTGAAAAATGAAGCTACTGCCCAGTTTAATCGTGCCCGCGATTGGGGAATAGCCCCCACAATTTTAGCATGTATAAAATATAAGTTTCTTATCCTTCATATCATGCTCGCGATACAAAAATCACCCTCATGATTTTATGAGGCAGAGGACACGTATTAAAGGCATTTTCTGATGATTGATATCGCGCCTGCGACAACAGAAATCGCCCTTGTGATTTCTTAGTCAACATGACCGTTGGAAGATGTTTCAAATGCCGTGCCCGTGACATAAGTTTTGCACCCGTGATTAAGGTTAATCATTGACTTTTGATTCAAAATCATCTATCCATTGGAGACACAATTAGGGTTGTTTCTAGCAGCTAGTTTTGGGGTTTATGGCTATAAATACCCATCTTAAGTATGTTTAAGAATATAACACACATTCTTAGATAGCCAAACTCTTGCAATTAATTTTTCTAAATTTCTTTGTAAAGAAATTAATTTGTGAATTTATTGTATGTGGGTAGTTAGAGCTTTAGAGCATTTGTTGCTTGGGTTGAGTGATCTTTCTACCTTGTATAAGTGTCAATCTTTGTGAGGATTGGGAAACACTTGGGTAGGTTTGGTGTTAACCTTTGTAAATACTAGGTTTCGGGTGAGCCTTGGTAAAATCTAGGTTTGGAGAGAGCCTTTTGAAATTCTGTTTGTAAAGGTTGAAGATAGCATGTTAAATCTTCATTGTAAAGGTCGTGAGATAGCCTGTGAAATCTCACATTGTAAAGGCTGAAGATAGCCTGTGAAATCTTCATTATAAAGGTTGGAGATAGCCTGTTAAATCTCCTTGTAATCCATTTATGGTAGTGGAACCCCAAATTGTGTATCTGGGAGAAGTGGACGTAGGTCAGCAGTTGGACCGAACCACTATAAATTTATGTCTATTCTCCAAAGCATTTTTATTTTCTAATTTCGCACCAATTCAACCCCCCCTTCTTGGGCACTTCATTTGGTATTAGAGCCTAACAACTCATTTGTTCCTTAATTGGGAGCTTTAAGATTATTAGAGATGTCGGGTGATGGCTTTGGAAGCTTGAGACCTTACTTCGATGGAAGTGACTATCCTTTTTGGAAATTGTGTATACAATGTTATTTGGATAGTGACCAAATCAATGTTTGGGATCAAGTTCTAAATGAATGGACACCACCAACCACAACCGTAGGTGAGGTGACTACAATGCTTGACAGAAAGGATTGGGTGGGTGCACATCAAAAAAGTAGCGGTAAGAACCATAAAGCTATGTCTATTTTACTTGGTTCTTTAGCTAGAGAAGAATGTACTAGGGTACTTCATTGTACTACTGCCCATGCTATATGGAAAACATTGGCAAACTATCTTGAAGGCACAACCGATGTAAAGAACAAGAGCATTGAGCTTCTTGTTTATCAATATGAAACCTTCAAGAGGTTAGCCGATGAAAATGTCACCTCCCTCACCAACTGTCTTCTAGATTTGGTGGAAGGGCTAAGGAAGCTTGGAAAAATTTATAGCCCTGGTGAAGTCAACAAGAAAATTCTTTGGTCTCTACCTAGGAAGAAGTTTGAAGCTAAAATTGCTTCACTAGAAGATTCGAAGGATCTCTCCACCATGAGAACCATTGAGCTCATAGGTAATCTCTTAATCTATGAGATGAACTATGATGAAGATGAGAAGCTAGATGCAAGTGAGAGGAAAGAAGAAAAGAAGAAAAACATCTCCTTCAAAACCTCTCAAGATGATGAAGGCAAAAATTAAGAAGGAAAGAATGGCCCTAGTGAAGAACAGATTCTATTGCTCTTTAAGAAGGTGACAAGAATCATTCAAGAAAGAAAAGGGACATCTAGTAAAAGCAAAGATAGGAGGAGAAAGAAAGAAAGCTTCAAAAAGAGTAGCTCCTCAATGAAATGCTTTGAATGCGGCAAGAAGGGGCACATCAAACCGGATTGTCCCACACTTCAAGGAAGGCAGAAGAAGAGCTTTAGTGCTAGATGGGATGAAGATGAACAAGTTCCTTCCTCATCACAAAATGATAGTGGAAGTGAAGAGGAAAGTGAGGATGAAGTTGCCAACCTTGCATTCATGGCCATAGAGGACTCTTCTGATAAGGTAAGTACTTCTTGCTTTTCTATTTTTGCTTCTTACACTTCCAATTGTAGTAGTAATGATGATTCCGATGATGATGATCCCATTGAACTCATCAAAGATCTTAAAACCTAATGTACTCACCTCCAACGTGAAAATGTTGAAGCTAAAAAACTTTGTGAGGCAAGTAATAGGGAAGTTAATGATCTAAAAGCACAAGTAGAGGCACTTAAACTTTTGTTGGGAGAGCTTAAGGGTAAACTACTTGCATCTCAATTTAAACTTACTTCAATGGAGACACTTGTAAAAGAGAATGACACATTAAAATGTGAGGTAGAGGAATTGAGAGAATCCATTGTCAAATTTCATAAGGGCAAGGAAAATCTAGATACCTTATTGGTGTCTCAAAGACCTCCCCTTGTGAGATATGGCTTGGGATTCAATGAATGCTCAACATCTTATGGGACTTCTAATGCCACATTTGTAAAATCATCATCACCACCATAAATTTCTAGTGTTGATGTTGCTAAGAACAAGAGTCGGAAGCCTAAGTCTAAGCAAGGATTCAAGCCACTAAATGGCTCATTGGCTAAGAGGACTAAATCCTAACAAGGCAAACCTAAATGAAAGTATCAAGGCAAGTCTAAGGACAAGTCTCAAGGCAAACCTAAGGGTAAGCCAATCTCCAAAGGTCAAACTCCTAAGAAACATTACACAAAGCAAAAGACCTTGAGCAAAAGGACCTCCTCTCCTAATGTTCAATGCCATTATTGCATGAAACAAGGACACATTAATGTGTTTTGCCATGTTAGGAGGGAGCAACTTAGCTTAGGTACTTTTGTTGATCCTAACCTTCAAGGACCCAAAATTGTTTGGGTACCTAAAACAAAGAATTAATTTTCTTTTGTAGGTATGCTTGAAAACATTAATGGGAGAAAGCGAATGGTATCTTGATAGTGGATGCTCTAAGAACATGACCGGTGAGAAAAGTCTATTCTCTAAATTAGAGATGAAAAGTGGAGGATTGGTAGTATTTGGCGATAATGCCAAAGGTAAGGTAATTGGCATTGGCACAATTGGTAAAGAGTCCTTTACTTGTATTGAAAATGTGCTTCTCGTTGATGATTTAAAGCATAACCTCCTTAGTATAAGTCAATTGTGTGACAAATGCTTCAAAGTCACTTTTGATTTGAATACTTTTTTAGTCACCAAATCTTTGGATGATGAAGTTGTATTAAAATGCAAAAGAACCAACAATGTATATACAATTGACCTATACAACCTTACTAACCAAAATGTGAAGTGTCTTGTGTCTATTAGCAATGACGCTTGGCTTTGGCATAGAAGGCTTGGGCATGCTAGCATGGATTTGATTGATAGCCTAAGTAAGGGGGAGCTTGTAAGAGACTTACCAAAAATCAAATTCTCCAAAGACAAGATATGTGGAACTTGTCGAAAGGGTAAATAAGCTAAACCCTCCTTCAAGCTAAATAATCAAGTAAGTACTTCTAGACCACTTGAATTACTTCATATGGATTTGGTTGGACCTTCACAGGTAGCTAGCTTGAGTGGAAAATACTACACCTATGTCATTGTTGATGACTACTCTAGATTTTGTTGGGTTGCATTCCTTATTCATAAGAGTGATGCTTTTGAAACTTTTAAATGTTTTGCAAAATGTGTTCAAAATGAAAAAGGATATTTTATAACTTCCTTGAGGAGTGATCATGGAAAAGAATTTGAAAATGAAGCATTTGAAAGGAAAAATCGTACATTGATTCATGTCCTATGTCATTGTTCATGTCCTAGAACTCCTCAACAAAATGGTGTTGTTGAAAGGAAAAATCGTACATTGATTGAGATGGCTAGGACAATGCTTAATGAATATAGTTTACCAACTTATTTTTGGGCGGAGGCCATCAATACATCATGTTACATTATGAGTCATGTTTCTAAAAGACCTATCTTAAACAAAACACCTTATGAGTTATGGCATGGGAAAACACCCAACATTTCATATTTTAGAGTATTTGGTTGTAAGTGTTACATTCTTAATACCAAGGATTATCTTGGGAAATTTGCATCTAAAATGGATGGAGTCATTTTAGGCTATTCTAACTCAAGCAAAGCTTATAGGGTCTTTAATAAAAGAACTCTAGTTGTTGAAGAGTCCATGCATGTTACCTTTGATGAATCTAGTAAACTTGATCCTGTGAAAGGTAGTATTTCTTGTGATGAAATTGTAGATAACCTTGAAGAGCACAACATTGGAGGAGTTAAATTTCAAAATAAAGAGGAGCTTAACAAGGACAATGAACCACAAGAACAACATGCATTAGAAGAAACAAAAAATGATCAAGCACTTGTGGATCACCAACAAGTCCATACAGACCTTCCAAGAGAATGGAGATTCTATAAGAATCATCCTAAGGACAACATCATTGGTGAGACCTCTAAGGGTGTAAGTACTTGAAACCAACTTAAACTCTTAGATTCTAATCTCGCATTCCTATCTCAAATTGAGCCTAAAATTGTTGATGAGGCACTCCAAGAGGAGAGTTGGGTACTTGCTATGCAAGGGGAACTCAATCAATTTGAGAGAAATAAGGTTTGGGACTTAGTACCTAGACCTAAGGATCATCCAATCATTTGTACTAAATGGGTGTTTAGAAATAAATTGAATGAGCAAGGTCAAGTCACTAGAACAAAGCTCAATTGGTTGCCAAAGGGTATAACTAAGAGGAAGGCATTGACTATGATGAGACATTTGCATCCGTTGCAAGATTAGAAGCCATTAGAATTCTTTTAACATTTGCATCATTCATGGATTTAAACTCTTTCAAATGGATGTTAAAAGTGCTTTTTTAAATGGTTTCTTTGAGGAGGAAGTGTATGTTGAACAACCTCCCAGTTTGGAATGTTTTGATTTTCCAAATCATGTTTTCAAACTATCTAAGGCCTTGTTTGGTTCAAAACAAGCTCCTAGAGCTAGGTATGAAAGGCTTAGTTCATTTCTTTGCAAAAATAGTTTTGAGAAGGGGAAGGTTGACACTACTCTCTTCATAAAAAGACATAAACATGATATGCTCATTGTCCAAATTTATGTCGATGATATTATATTTGGTGCTACTAATGAAAAACTTTTCTAAGAGTTTGCTAAGTGTATGACTAGGGAATTTGAAATGAGCATGATGGGAGAGCTCAAGTTCTTCCTAGGACTTCAAATCAAGCAAGGAAAAGAGCGGATCTTCATCAACTAAGCCAAATATACCAAAGAGTTGATTAAAAGATTTGGCATGGAAGGATGCAAGACAAGCAAAACCCCCACAAGCACAACAACAAAATTGGACAAGGATTAAAAGGGTAAGAATGTAGATGAAAAGAAATATAGAGGTATGATCTACTCACTTCTCTATTTAACTTCATCTAGAACCTATATTGTGTTTGCTACATGTTTATGTGCTCGTTTTGAAGCATGTCCTAAAGAATCTCATTTGCATGCCGTCAAAAGAATTTTTAAATATTTGCATGGCATAATGCATTTAGGACTATGGTATCCTAAGAGTGTTTCTTTTGATCTAGTTGCATACTCGAATTCTGATTATGCCGGTAGCTTGATGGATAGAAAAAGTACCTCCGGTACTTGTCAACTACTTGGTAATTGCTTAGTTTCTTGGTGTTCTAAGAAACAAGTAAGTGTTGATTTGTCAACCGCTGAAGCCAAATATGTAGCGGCGGGTTGTTGTGGATCACAAGTTTTATGGATGAAACAATAATTGAAAGATTATGGAGTAACTTTTGATCACGTTCCATCAAATGTGATAATACTAGTCCTGTAAATCCTTCAAAGAACCCTATCCAATACTCAAAGAGTAAGCACATTGATATTAGACATCATTTTTTAAGAGACCATTGGCAAAAGGGTGATGTTGTATTGAAATTTATTGATACAACTAACCAATTGGCTGATCTTTTCACAAAACCTCTAAATGAAGAACGCATGAACTTCATTAAGAGAGAATTAAGGATGCTTGATGGATGCACCCTTTGATTTTCATTATTTTTGTAAATTTCTTTTTACATATGCATAGACCTAATTCAAGTCCTTAAATGTCCTTGTCATTTTTTAAGGATTGAATTTGAGTCATAAAGCAAGTTTGGAACTCACAAAAACTCAAAATATGTTTGAAAACTTGATTTTAAGCAAAAATCATTTTTGACCTGTAAATCGTGGACACGATCTAACCAAATTTTTTATCTTATCTCTAGTCTCTTAGTCACGAACGGGAGTCTCAAATCACCTCCACGACCAAAGAAAGCTTTTATTTAAAAAATTCTCTACTTCTTATATCGCAGACGCGATTCACAAATCACTCCCACGACCAAAATACAATGTTTTATAAAAAAACTCTTTGTTTCTTAAATCGCGGATGCGATTGCCAAATTGCCCCCACGAAATAAGAAACAGAAAAGTAAAGATTTTCAAACTTTTGCTGATCACCAAAATCGCTATTGAGATTTCTATGATTGTGCCCATGAAATTTGAAATATTTTGTATTTTTTGACCGTTATGTTAATCGTGGCCGCAACCTTGATGGTTTCCAGAAAAAAATATAACCGTTTGAAAATAGCTAGTCTTCAATATTTTGAATTTTTTGGCTGTTACAAGAGTTTCAACATGCCTATAAATACCCCATATGCATATTAGAAAGAGTTTATAACCTTTTCTAATTGAATTCAAGGCTTTATGACATATTTCTCTTTTACTCTCCACACTCTAGTGCTTTGAGTTTCATTTTTTTTTTGCATTTTCTATTAACATTCATTCATAAGGGGCAAAAAGAATACAGTAGAAAAAGGGAAAGGAAAAGTGAGAGAAACCACACCTCCTCCTCCATTTCCTAAAAGAACTAGAACGGGCATCACAATCCAAGAACCAACCCAAAATAGATCCTAAACGGCTCAACAACAAGAGGCTCCTCTTCAGTTAAGCAATCTTGAACAAATGATTGTAACCTTGAACATTGAAGAAAAAGGAAGATGTTTATCTTTAAGAGGTAGGGAATTCTTGGAGATAAGGGTAATTAGAGTGTCCTCCATAGCTATGATGGGAGTTAAGGATGAAGTGGATCAACTTTTGAAGAACTTATCCTTCACCAAATTTGCTAGACCCATACATCCAGGCTTCAAGAATCTGACTTATGAGTTTCTTGCCACCTTGACTGTCAAC
>CANYLF012842920.1:0-10226 GCA_948193215.1 Bocquillonia castaneifolia
AATGAGATGCTTATTTGAAAGGTGATTTTGTGTGAATTACGTGTGATAGTGAAGCTGAGCCGGGTGGATAGCTTCACTGAAAGAAAATAAGTGGTATGGAAAAGCTGACCCGGGCGGATAGCTACCCCTGATGATTGTGATATAGTAGGACTGAGTCGGGCAGATAGTTCCACTAGGTGGCCACCGTAATAAATGAAATGAAATGTGAGAGTTAAAAAGAAAATGGTGAGGTAATTGTGAAGATAAGTCACCTTTCATATAAGTGGATCATTTATGTGGTATTGATGATTGTTGCTTGATTAGTTGATTATGATATGCCTTTGAATTGTGAGACTTGTGAAATGGATGGAATTGAAAAATTATTAAAAAAAAGTGTTTATATATATAAATAATAAATTAAAAAAATAAGGGATATGAAGATATTGAGACAAAATCATATTTATTAATATTTTTAATTTATTATGAATAATATTACAATATGTTATAAGTGAATATGTTATTAAAGTTGATGTATAATTTAATATGCTAAAAGTAAATATACTAGTAGCAAATTATTTAATAAGTGGAAAGTCATGATATGTATAAAATACACTAGATTATTTAATTTTTAGGAACTTGAAATAAATATGTGCTAATAGTTGAATTAGTTATTTACTTCCTTTGCATTTATTTTTCAGGCTTAGTAGAATAATTGTTGTCTGGTTTGGTGATTGTTCTGCATCAACATCTTCATCAATAGGCATTTGCAGGTGGGCCAGTGGAGCATTCAAGCATGTTATCATGTTAAAAATATTTAATAATGTGTTAATTTAAGTGTGGTATTGAATTAACTAAAATTACAAAATAAAAAAATAATAAAAACTAAATAATATTTAGTGTGGAAGTATATTTCTGTTATTGTAATATAAATTATATGTAAGAGTTTGACGTGTTAACGTATATTATATTTCTGAAATAAAGAAAATATTGGATATAGAGGATGTTACAATAGGAATATCTTGGTCAACATAAGAACCAACAGAGGGCATAACTATCTCGTAATTGTCAAGAAGAGAAAGCTTTCATTTTTGAAAATTGATTAGGATTCAATTTAAAGGGAAACTTGTGAATTCCCGGTGCCATGGGATAATACCGAGGAGCAATGTGCTTTCATTGAAATGTGGTCTTTTTCACTCCGATGGCAGGAACTCGATCGTCTATAGAACATGAAGGCACATCATTCAAATAGCTAATCCTATGGGGATAAATGATTTGTAATGGAGCTAGATAAAGATAAGGCAATGGCGGGGAATCGTTGTTTATGGCAGAAGATTTAAGGTTAGCAGAAAAATCAGTTTCCATGAGAATAACAGACAGTTGATGGGGAAATAACAAACAAGCACATATATTAACAGTATGATAAAAAAAAGAGACAAAATAAGAAGAAAAGAATACTTACTAGAAAAGAAGGATGAAAATCGCGAAACGGTGAAAGAAAAACCGGTGCCGTCTTTGAAAGAGATTAAGAGAAAATAGGAGTATAAGAAGGGTTAAAGAGTGGTTAAGTGAAATTAGCGGGCCGTGAAAAATTTATAGCACATTTGGAGAAACTCAACAGTTTAATCGGGAAGAGAATCGTCATGATGAGAAGCATGTCAACGCATTTAATTCTTTTTTTCTTTTTGAATTTAAAATTATTATGCAAGAGCGGGAAATTAAGTCTTTAACTTAATAAATTTTTATCTTGGGGGGGACATCTGATACGGATCTGTTTGAATTTGTCAAGTCCCATAGGGCATATCCTATGGAAATCGCCAATGGGATCAAGTGAGTTTCGTTAGCCTCGTGAATGTTTCTTAGGAAACTTATCAAGCGAGAATCTAGGATCCGTAGTTAAGATACCCCTAGTTTTCAGGAAGGAAATAATAGAATTTAAGTGAACATAGTGGATGATATCACGCTTTTCAGAATCACCAATGTTAAAGAAAGCACTATCACGTACAGCTAGCAATGCAGATATCTTATCATATTTTTAGGGATCTGTAACGGGGACATATTTAATGGATATATAACAACTTCAAAACAAGTAGTAGACTTCAATTCAATTATTTCATTAACTTTTGACTTATCTCTTAGACAAAAACTGACTTAAGCGTTGGAGACTTCAATTCAATTATTTCATTAACTTTTGACTTATCTCTTAGACAAAAACTGACTTAAGCGTTGGAGGGATCGTTAAAAGCAACCCAACTCACGTTTTTTTTTTTTCTGGTGAATACAATTTAGGAGCGTTCGAGAGGAAAAGAATTTGATCCGATTGTATCAATTACACACGTAGGCAGAATATGGGTAGAATGTTTACATTTTTTCTCATCTCACTTCAATATGAAAATGAGTTATTATTTTGAATATAAACATTTGATTGGACTATTATATCATGTCAACTAATAAATTGATATGAAATCATGGTTTAATTCTATAATTTTCCTTTTTTATTGGGTTTTATTTGTGCATGGGTGGACCTTAAGTATTTTTATTTTTTTACTAGTCGGCCCATTTCCATCCTAATAGGAAACGTGTCAAGAAACTATTCGATGAGTGATGGCTTAATGCAGAATGAAAAATGGAAACAATTGATTAATTGATCGTAATTACACATAATTACTATAAAAAAAAACAGTAAAAAGAACTTTACAGTATAGATTGGTAGCTTCGCTTATAAGCACGCAAGGGGAGGAGTTTTTTTTTTTTTTTTTTGAACAAAAGGGAGAAGTTAGATCTTGGATCTGAGAGTAATTTGATTTCACTTCGTATCATAACCCTATAAATATCCTTTTTATTATTTTTATTATGTTAAATTAGATTCTAAATAAATAAATATAAAACTCTGGAGCTCTGGACTCGAATCCCTCATTTCGACTTCTCACCGAAATTGGTTGTGCTATCCTTAGATCTGATTGCTATAAGGTTTGTTTTCTGTATATCTATTTGGGATCTGTTTGGATACTCTCAAAATAGATGGAGAATTACACTCTCTATCTCTCATCTCTCTTTTGCAGCATTTTTGTCGGCAGCCAAACAACAATTGTTTTGATTGTTATATTGCTGTGAATATTTTAATTGTGTATTTCATATTATTACATTACTTTTATCAGTCTGATTATCGTAAATCAGTTTATTGTTTAATCAATTAGGTCTTTTTATTGTTTCTGATAGTTGACCTAAAGACGGATCTATTATCAGGTGTTTCTTTTGTACGAGTCCTTTTTTGAACCTGAAGTGTTAAGAACGTTTCTGAATTTTGAATTTTAGATCTGATTATGTAGCTGAATATGCAATGACACATTCATATCAGTTTTTATGATAACCTTTAAACGAAAGCAATATGTGTGCTGCAGTGGATTTAATTTGGATCTGTCATATTAGTAAAGATTTAGTGGCATATCTTACTCTGAATGGAACTATTAAGAATATTTTGCTTTCTCAGTAGAGATACGTTTTCCTCGTGTTCACTTCATTTGTGTATCATTTTAAAAGTTTGAAAATAAATAACTATGCTCTGCTTACCATGCATTTCAATTTATTTTATAGTCCTGTTAGATTTTCTCAGTGGTTATATCTGAGTCTGTTATTTTCTTCGTGTTGTTTTTATTTTGCTATATGAGTTAATGTTGTATGTTAGTTGTTGATTTGAATTGGCATGAATTGATTGCAATTTTCAGAAAGTAAAGAGATGGAGAAGTCATGTACCCTGCTCGTTCACTTTGACAAAGGAACGCCTGCAATCGCTAATGAGATTAAGGAAGCTCTTGAAGGCAATGATGTGCCTGCAAAGGTTGATGCCATGAAGAAGGCAGTTAGCCTTTTGCTGAATGGTGAAACACTTCCTCAACTCTTTATCACAATTGTAAGATATGTCTTGCCTTCTGAAGATCACACTATCCAAAAGCTGTTACTTTTGTATTTGGAGATTATTGACAAGACTGATGCCAAGGGTCGGGTGTTGCCTGAAATGATTTTGATATGCCAAAATTTGAGGAACAACCTTCAGCACCCAAATGAATACATCCGTGGGGTGACATTGAGGTTTTTATGTCGCTTAAATGAGACTGAAATAATTGAGCCTTTGATCCCTTCGGTTCTTCAAAATTTGGAACATCGGCATCCATATATCAGAAGGAATGCTATATTAGCTGTGATGTCTATATATAAGCTACCCCAGGGTGAGCAACTATTGGTTGATGCTCCTGAAATGATTGAGAAGGTTCTTTCAACAGAGCAGGATCAATCTGCAAAGCGGAATGCATTTCTCATGCTTTTTAACTGTGATCAGGATCGAGCCATTAATTATCTTCTGACACATGTTGATAGGGTTTCGGAATGGGGTGAATTGCTTCAGATGGTTGTGTTGGAGCTGATTAGGAAGGTGTGCAGAACAAATCGCGGAGAGAAAGGGAAGTACATTAAGATCATCATATCTTTGGTACAGGCCCCTTCCACTGCAGTTATTTATGAATGTGCTGGGACACTCGTTTCTCTTTCATCCGCCCCTACTGCTATTAGAGCTGCAGCCGACAGTTATTGCCAGCTTCTTTTGTCTCAGAGTGATAACAATGTGAAGCTTATTGTGCTTGATCGGCTGAATGAGCTCAAGTCTTCCCACAGAGATATCATGGTTGATAGGATTATGGATGTGCTTAGGGCACTCTCCAGCCCAAATCTTGACATTCGAAGAAAGACGCTTGATATTGTCCTTGAGTTGATCACACCACGGAACATCAGCGAGGTTGTTCTTATGTTGAAGAAGGAAGTTGTCAAGACTCAGAATGGAGAACTTGAGAAGAATGGCGAATACAGGCAAATGCTTATTCAAGCTATTCATTCTTGTGCCATTAAATTCCCTGAAGTTGCCAGCACAGTGGTTCATCTGTTGATGGATTTCCTTGGAGATAGCAATGTTGCATCAGCTATTGATGTGATTGTTTTTGTTCGTGAGATAATTGAAACTAATCCTAAACTAAGGGTTTCTATAATAACTAGACTATTGGACACTTTCTACCAAATCCGTGCTGCGAGAGTTTGTTCCTGTGCTCTTTGGATCATTGGAGAGTATTGCCTATCTCTTTCTGAAGTTGAGAGTGGGATAGCTACCATTAAACAGTGTCTTGGAGAGTTGCCATTTTACTCTGTTTCAGAAGAAGGTGAAGCCACTGACACTTCAAAGAAGCCTCAGCAAGCAAATTCCATTACTGTATCTTCCAGAAGGCCAGCTATTCTTGCTGATGGGACTTATGCAACACAGAGTGCTGCCTCTGAAACTGCTTTTTCTCCTCCTACTCTTGTTCAAGGGACGTTGACTTCTGGTAATTTGAGATCCCTTCTCCTTACTGGAGATTTTTTCCTTGGAGCAGTTGTTTCTTGCACTCTGACAAAGCTCATTCTCCGGTTGGAAGAGGTGCAGCCAGCTAAAGTTGAGGTTAACAGGGCATCCACACAGGCTTTGTTGATCATGGTCTCTATGGTACAACTAGGACAATCTCCAGTTTTAACACACCCCATTGATAATGATTCTTATGATAGGATACTCCTCTGCATAAGATTACTATGCAATACTGGTGATGACATTAGAAAGATATGGTTGCAGTCTTGCCGACAGAGTTTTGTACAAATGCTTTCAGAGAAACAATTGAGGGAAACTGAGGAATTGAAGGCAAAAGCTCAGGTTTCTCATGCACAACCAGATGACCTTGTTGATTTCTACCATTTGAAGAGCAGGAAGGTATGAAGATTTTGCAATTGATTGATATGCATGTGTAGAATTCTATCTCACAATACATATGAATTCATGAGTCTTATATGCGTTTTCCTATATTTCATTCTGCCTAAGCTTGGATTGGCCACCATGGCACCATCTGATAGGAAAACTTACTGGTCGATGATACTATCTCAAATAATATGAAATGCCTCGTAAACAATTGTCTGAAATGTTTTTTTTCTTCTTTTGGTACTTTGGTTGAGTTCAGATTTATGTGACTGTTTGAGAACTAATCATTTGATTTTTGTTAAAATGATTGTGAGGGTCCAATGTTTAATAGTCACATACCTTATATATCAATATGATTTCATCAATTTGCAGGGCATGAGTCAGCTGGAATTGGAAGATGAAGTTCAAGATGATTTGAAACGTGCAACTGGAGAGTTCATCAAGGATGCAGATGATGCAAATAAGCTTAACCGCATCCTTCAACTCACTGGATTTAGTGACCCTGTGTATGCGGAGGCATATGTAACCGTTCATCATTATGATATTGTACTTGATGTTACAGTTATTAACCGAACAAAGGAAACCCTTCAGAATTTGTGCCTGGAGTTGGCAACTATGGGTGATCTTAAACTTGTTGAGCGTCCACAGAATTATACGCTCGCTCCTGAATCAAGCAGGCAAATCAAGGCAAATATCAAGGTGTCGTCGACTGAGACTGGTGTAATTTTTGGGAACATTGTTTATGAGACATCAAATGTGCATGAGCGAACAGTCGTTGTCCTTAATGACATCCACATTGACATAATGGATTATATCTCTCCTGCAGTTTGTACAGATGCAGCTTTTAGAACAATGTGGGCAGAGTTTGAATGGGAAAATAAGGTTCTATCTGTACTCCCTTTAATTATTTTGTTAAACCAGAGTCACAATTTTCATCTTTGCACCTGTGTCTACCTCAAACTAAAAAATTTGCTCTGAATTTTTATGATCTTCTCTTCCATATCTGGTGGTATTTAGTCCTTAATTTTTATTTGCAAATTATGTTTCAGGTTGCTGTTAATACTATCATTCAAGATGAGAAGGAATTTCTTGAACACGTCATTAAATCAACCAACATGAAGTGTCTCACTGCACCGTAAGTTGTTTCAAATTGTATAGCACATCAATATAATATACAGTTGAACCTCTCAAAATTAATACTCTATAAATTAATAACCTCTATTATTTAATGAAAAATCAATCTACCGACTTCATGGAATGTGTATAATTTAATAATTCTGCTATCTATTATTTAATAAAAAATATTGTATACCTACATGTAAATATGAATTTATAGAATTACCGTTCCTTATATAAACTCCATGTACATTTCTTATTTTTTTATAGTTATTTATATTTCAACATGTGTATATTTAGAAAATATACTTTATAACTTATAAAAAGTAAAATATTTGAGTAAAATATAAAAAAATTCCTTTATTGATAAAAAAGGGTCTTCTTTCACAATTTTTTTTCAAAATAACTATATACACTACATAAAAATGTATAATAAATTATATGATTTTTTTAAATGAATGTTCTATAAATTAATAACCTCTATTATTTATTTATTTTTTGTTCCATGGATCATATATTAATTTAGAAAGGTTCTACTGTAATTAATCTCTTTGCATGATCATTCAATATTATCTTGAATAATACTATTCTTTTACACATTTGTATATGACCAAAGTGTCCTCTTGGTTGGTTGAGCTTCAGGTCTGC
The DNA here is from genome assembly GCA_948193215.1 of Bocquillonia castaneifolia. Taxonomy (NCBI): domain Eukaryota; kingdom Viridiplantae; phylum Streptophyta; class Magnoliopsida; order Malpighiales; family Euphorbiaceae; genus Bocquillonia; species Bocquillonia castaneifolia. The sequence goes on from CANYLF012842920.1 coordinate 7,508, forward strand.
ACTTGATGGTGATTGTGGATTTCTAGCTGCTAACTTGTACGCCAAGAGTGTCTTTGGAGAGGATGCTCTGGTAAATGTGAGCATTGAAAAACAGGTAGATGGGAAGCTCAGTGGGTATATCAGGATAAGGAGCAAGACTCAGGGTATCGCTCTCAGTTTGGGGGATAAGATAACTCTCAAGCAGAAGGGAGGCAGTTGAAAGTGAAAAATCAACATTTTTGTCTCCAGTCACGCTGGTACTCGTTACAGTTATTGATTCACATTTTTTGACTTGAGTCATTCTCATACCTTTCATATATGCTGCAAGCTTTGTGATGCTCACTGTACCTGATACTTGTGAACTGATGCAGGTACTCAGCATTAAAGTTGAAGCATATACCTGGCATTTTTGTTGGTCTCTGTGTACCTAGGGGCAGTAATGCTATTTCCTGGAAGTGGCGTTTGTTGTATCTGGAGCCATAATTTTACATATGATGAACAATGGCCAAGTCGAGGCTTTTTCAGTTGTTTAAACAGGAATTTTTTTTTTTTTTTTACTTCTAATTCTTTTTCTTTATAGCATTAAATTCAGCATACTTTTGAGTACGTTCCTGAAGAACAAAATGTAATCGAGAATTGTGATTTTTATGTGGGTGATTCATTGTGCAATGGCTCTACTTGATGTGCTTTGTTAGGTAAAATTTGGAGCTCCCAAAAGGCCAATTAACGCAAGTAAGTGCATTTCAAATCATGAGTGGGGATGCTTCTTATTTGGATGAAGAGGAGGGTCGGTACTGAGTGGGAGTATCGCCCCCTATATTGTAAAATCTCTCTATGGTTTTAAACATTGAAATATGAATAATTACTTTTACCCGTTTCTTTTTACTCTTATTCACAATAATAAAGGGTTTCATTATGTTAGTTAAGTGAGTGGAGCTGAAAAATAATTACCTGGTTTTTTTGCGTGTTACACTGACTCTTAAAACACTTTCACATATTGAGCATTCTTGGTTTTGGGCTTTGAAGTCTCACAAGGCTATAAACAGTGGCTAGCCTCTCGAGCTAAGAAACCACCATAAAGTATAAATCTGAATCCACAAGCTCACTAAATTATCACGTATTCAAAATATTTGCAATGCCAAAAGCTTATCACATCTGAAATGAGGGGGAATTACTGTAAAGCCTATATACATGCTCTATTATGGAATTGCGTTGAGGTTTTCCTGTACAAAGGTTTATATATATATATATATATATAGGGGAACTAGTTTGTACATATAAAGTGAGGTTTATATGTGTTTTTGAAAAAATAATGGAATGCACCTTGAAAGGAAATCTGATAGTCGTATATAATAAATAAAGCAAACAAAATTTCAGGAAAGGTTAATAAATGAGTGGGAGTACAACTAAACTAGAAATCACATGCATAGTTTCAACTTCTTGAAAAAGGAAGCCACGAGAGAGATTTAGGATAGGTAAATTAATACTTTTGTGTGTGAATTTTTTCAAAAAGGACAATTCAGCGTCTCAACATTTAAAAGTGATAAAATAGTGTGTCAACCTGCTAATAAGTTAAAAAACGGTGTATATAACAGGTCAGTAACAGGTGGGGGACCAAATCTGAAAAAATAAAATACAGTTTAATCCAAAAACTTATTAATTGTCAAAAAAATAATTTAACTTGGTTCAAAAACTTATTTTCTTTTCAAAAAAGTCCATAAATTCATAAAAATTCTAAAATTTACGTAGTATTTTGTTAAACTTTATATATATATATATATATATATATATATATATATATATATATATATATATATTATTTGAGATTTATAAAAAATAGAAATAAAATTTATCAACTTCTTAAAATGTTATTTTAAATTTTAAAATTCACTTTTTATATAAATTAGAAAAATAAATTTGATAATATTGACAAAAATTTATACCTCAAATAATATTTTTGAGTGTATAAAAATAATAAAAATTAAAATTTTCCATCATACTCATAAAATTATTATAAAATTTGATATAATTTTAAAATGCTTGTAATTTTAAGATAAAAGCAATTTGAAAGAAAAGATAAATTATATTCACTAGAAAATTTTATCATATTATTCGAACTCAAAAATTTATAAATTTTTTTATTAATTTAAGACTTTGTCAATGTTTATTTTCAATATTTATTGAAAATATATTATATATTCTATATTATATTGTTAAAAGTTTATTATAAATTCTCATGGTAAATAAAAATTATAAAAGTGTAATGTGTTTTATTATACTTTTATTGAATTCTTAAAATTTTATAAACTTTAAAAAATTGTATAATACTATACATAAAATTTTATAAAATTTAATCTTTTATATTTTGTAATTATATTTATTTTACTTTCATAAAAGACTAAATTATAAAACATAAAAGATAAATTTAATAACATATTTTATGAATAATTTTATATAATTTTTAAAGTTTATAAAATTTAAAAATTCAATAAAAGTATGGTAAAGCACGTTATAATTTTATAATTTTTTATCTACCATTAGAATTTATAATAAAATTTTAACAATATAATATGGAAGATATAATATATTTTTAATGAACAAATATTGACAAAGTTTTAAATTTATAAAGTTTTTATAAATTTATTGAGTTCAAATAATTATGATAAGTTTTTTAGTAAATATATTTTATAATTTTTTTCATATTGCTATTATTTTAAGATTACAAACTTTTTAAATTTTT
>CANYLF012842937.1:0-10940 GCA_948193215.1 Bocquillonia castaneifolia
TTTTTATACTACTTATTTATTTAAATTATAATGTATAATTTTTAGTATAATATATTTTAAAATCGACTCTTTTGGAAAAAAAAAAATTCACTCCATCACCGGTTCCTACCACTAGGCTTGCGGGACAAATAGTTAATATAACTAATCAAGAGTAATAATTATATATCTAACCTAGCACTTTGTATTTAGTCACAATAATGAATGTATCTTTACATTAGAACCACTTCTTTTAAATTGAGGGAAGGAGGGAGGGAGGAAAGGGGGAAAAGCCTAACCTTCTTTCGGCTTAGCAATGGAGTCCGTTCTTCTTCTTGGCTGAATGTCCAATGTTTTTTCATCAGCATATCCCCACATATACGGCCATAAAACAAGAGTCGGTGACACAACTCTCTAGTGAATTGGACGTAAAAAGAAGTATTGAAATAAGATTATGCTTAATGGCATCTTTCTTGTTAAAGGATTCATAAAGACCAAACCTCCTTATTTATTTTATCATTAAATCTAATAAATTTTGTAACTGGCATAAATTTTTTTTCCTTCTAAATAAAACTATAGAGCCCAAATTTTGTGGATTAGAAAATCAATCACATGGAAAGATCTTTATCCTCGCATAGACTTTTTCCCACTTGATTTAAGGCTTTATTCGATTGAATTACCGTAAGAAAATAAAATGAATTTACAAATGAATTTCATGTAAAATTCATTTGTAAATGAATTCTTATACTTGGTATAAAAAATTAAAAATGTAGAATTCAAGGATATTTTTATCATAATAAAATATTTATCCCTTATTATTATTTGGTGTTCATTTACAATTTCATCAAATTTTGTGGGAATTGATCTAATTATAACCAATTTATGGAATTTAAAAATTAAAATTACAAATGAATTTTGATTTAAACCAAAAATAAAAAATTTAGAATTGCACATGAATTCCAGTAATTTTATGGAATTCATTTAACCAAACACACTTAATACACTTCTTGTTCTTTCTAAAAAGAATTCTCCTTGAAATTAGAATTAATGTAACTTTTTTCATGGTTTTTAAAATCGGTTTATATTTAAAAAATTTAAAAACAATCTATTTTCAAACCAATCTGATAATCAATCCGATTAGTTGAACGTGGTTTGACTTGTTCAATCATCGATTCAGTTTTTAAAAGACTAATTTTATATTTTTATTCTAAATTTTAAAAAATATGTGTGTGCAAATTTAAATTTTATAATTGCACATCTACAAATAAATACTTTAAAGGGTTCAAAAAAATAAATAAATACTTTAAAAAAACAAAATTCATATAAATTCTGATTTAATCAGAAATAGAACAGAAGAAGTAGCCCAACCCACCACAAGTAGGAGTGTGCACAGATCAGATTGGTTCGGTTTGGTTTGAAATTTAACAAAACCAATCGATTTTCGATCTTAAAAATATTTTAAATAAGAGTACAATCCAAAACCAAACCAACCTATTGGTTCGGTTTATTTCGGTCTCAAATAAGAGTCCAATCTAAAACTAAACCAACCTAATGGTTCAGTTTATTTCAGTTCGGTTTGGTAGGTTTTCTTTCTTTTAAATTTTATAAGTGTGTGTGTGTGTATATATATATATATATATATATATATATGAAAAATAAGTAAAGATTTATATATAAATATAAATATTAAAATATTAAAAAAATGAAATTTAATTTTCGGTTTGGTGCGGTTTGATTCGGTTTTTCAATTTATGAATCCAAACCAAAATCAAAATCCAAAATTTTTCATTATTTCAAACTAAACCAAACTAATTCATTTTAGTTTGGTTAATTTGGTTCGGTTTGATTCGATTTTTATATTCTTTTATGTTTTATATAGATTAACTTACTCTTATGTACATTTATCATATTTAAATGGTCATTTATCATTTATATATATATATATATATATATATATATATGAAAAATAAGTAAAGATTTATTTATAAATGTAAATATTAAAAAAATAAAATTCCATTTTCAGTTTAATGTGGGTTTGATTTGGTTTTTCAATTTATGAATCCAAACTAAAATTAAAACCCAAAATTTTTCATTATTTCAAACTAAACCAAACTGATTCATTTTAGTTCGGTTAAATTGGATCAGTTTAGTTCGATTTTTTTGAGTTTGGTCGGTTTTTCTCACCCTAACCACAAGGTTAGAAAGTCATTACAAAGGCCTACATACGTTTTCCTCTCACACAGTCGTTTTCCTTGTTAACACTTAACACACGCAGCAGTTTCCATTAGCGTATCATCAGAGAAACTCCCACTTCAACTTCAAACTTCACTTCACTTTAATGGAGTCTCTAATCCTCCAACTCCACGAAATCTCCGCCGTTAAATTCGGTAACTTCAAGCTAAAATCAGGCATCTTTTCCCCTATCTACATCGACCTCCGTCTTATCATCTCCTATCCTTCTCTCCTCCGCCACATTTCCCAAACCCTCATCTCCTCCGTCTCTTCGTCCTCCTTCGACCTCATCTGCGGCGTCCCTTACACCGCTCTTCCGATCGCCACATGTGTTTCTCTCAACAACAACATCCCAATGGTCATGCGAAGAAAAGAGGTTAAAGATTATGGCACTTCAAAAGCTATTGAGGGTGTGTTTCAAAATGGCCAAACTTGTTTAATTATTGAAGATCTTGTTACTAGTGGCACTTCTGTTCTTGAAACTGCTGCCCCTTTACGTGCTGCTGGCTTGAATGTTACTGATTCTGTTGTTTTGATTGATAGAGAGCAAGGTGGGAGGGAAAATTTGGAGGTTAATGGGATTAAATTGCATTCTATTATTAAGTTAAGTGAGATGGTTAGGGTTTTGAGAGAAAAAGGGAAGTTGGATGAGGAAATGGAGAGGAGTGTTATTAAGTTTCTTGATGATAATAGGAAAGTGGCTGCTCCTGCTATGGAGAAAGCTAAAGAGAAGATTGTTAAAGGTTTGAAATTTGAAGAGAGAGCTAAGTTGGCTAAGAATCCAACTGGGAAAAAATTGTTTGAAGTTATGGTTAAGAAAGAAAGTAATTTGTGTTTGGCTGCTGATGTTGCTACTGCTGCTGAACTGCTTGAACTTGCTGAAAAGGTCTGTTTTTGCAAATTTGTGTTTGACAATTTTGGGGTTTTTTTTAAATGTTTGTGTGCTAATGCGCAGATCATAAAGTTTTAGTCTTTTTACTGTTTGGCTAACCTTTTATGTTGTCTATTTTGGTGTGTAGGTTGGACCAGAAATATGCATGTTGAAAACTCATGTCGATATATTGCCTGATTTCACTCCTGATTTTGGCTCAAAACTTCGCTCGGTATAATATCTAATCCATTTAATGTTTCAAGTTTGCTACTTTGACATTGTTTCTTATACTATTGTAGACTCAGATTATTTGTTTCTCCATAACTAATAATGTCGATTTGGTTCCATTTTTCTGTGTGATCCATTGATGTTTATAACATAGATTTAATTATATCAATGCTTGATTGCTTGTGAAGTTCAGTTTGATTAGTATTTTTTTAGAAACAATGTGACTAATATCAATTTGCTAGAGTGTTTAGATCTTTAGAATAATGCAGTGTTTAGTCACCCATTCTATCGGTGATTTCTTGGATACCTTTTGAAAATCTATAGTTTTTCAAGAACACTTCTGATTAACTGAATGACTATGAGTGTACACTAAGTAGTCAAAACCCCCTTTTTCTATACAGAGATTTTTGTAATGCCAATGTGTGAACGTTTTGTTTTGTTGTCATCTATGTCTTATAATTGGTTTGATATTTTGTGACAAACAATGCGAGTCATGAATTTATGGTTTTTAGGTCCCTTAAAAATAACAAATTTTCTAGAGCATTTAGATCTTTTTATTCACTCATTTTGGTTGGTGATTACTTGGATGCTTCTGAATATCCATGTTTTTCCAAGAACATGATGATCACCTGAATCACTGTACATTAATTAGTCAAAGCTTCCTTATGTTTTTAATACAGAGATTTTTGTAACTCCATTATGACTATGTATGCGTTTCATTTTTCATTTCATTGTCTTTTATGTATAGATTGCAGATAAGTACAATTTCTTAATATTTGAAGATCGCAAGTTTGCAGACATTGGAAACACAGTGACAATGCAATACGAGGGGTGAGACAGTTTTCATCTGGTTTCACCTTTTCTGTTTAGTTTTTCTTCGGTGATTAGTAGTCATGCACTTACCTGAGGTTTTCTATCTTTGTTGTTCACAGGGGTATCTTCCATATATTGGATTGGGCTGATATAGTTAATGCTCACATTATTTCAGGTCCTAAAATTGTGGATGGACTGAAATTAAAGGTTAGGCAAATAATTACATTACACACTAGAGGATCACACATGTTCCTTATCTAACACTTGTTTATTCTTCATTTAGGGTTTGCCTCGTGGTAGGGGCCTATTGCTCCTTGCTGAAATGAGTTCCGCTGGCAACTTTGCAACTGGAGATTACACGGCAGCAGCAGTAAAAATTGCTGAAGAACATTCTGATTTTGTCATTGGCTTCATCTCAGTTAATCCAGCCTCATGGCCAGGGGCTCCAATAAATCCAGTCTTCATTCAGGCAACGCCTGGAGTTCAATTGGTGAAAGGGGGAGATGACCTTGGCCAGCAATATAACACTCCATTTTCTGTAAGTTTTATGCAGTGTTCACTCTTGCCCACAACTTTTTACTTTTTTTTTTCAGTAGTAGTTTGAATGTTTTTCTTCATGTTATTCATTTCCATATTCACATGAAAAAATCAGCTTTAATATGTGGAATGTGATTTTCTAGGTGATCAATGATAGGGGTAGTGACATCATCATTGTTGGCCGTGGGATTATAAAAGCAGCAAACCCTGCAGAAACAGCCCGTGAATATCGTCTTCAAGGATGGGATGCATACCTAGCTAAATGCACATGAAGCTGACATTTGACCGGCAGGCAGCCTGCCGCGGTTTTGTCAAAACCACTCTATCTAGTGCTTGAATGTTTGTTTTCACCATTTGTCTTGGGTGAATGCATCACACAACTTGCTATAAGCTTTTGATAACCCTATATAATTGCCTCTTTTGGTTTAATGGATGAGGCAGAATCAAAAGTTGTTTGCGTGATCAAGTCTAACCGAATGAGCAGAGCTTTCTTATTGTTGTGGTTTGACACTATAATAGGCTCAGTTTTATCAATCTCTAAGATGACTAAGTTGATCACTGATTGATGTCATGCAAGATGACCACGTCCGGTTGTAATATTTAGCATAAAATTTGTATTTATGAAAGTGGGGACGTACTTAGAATTTGGAAATGTGATATCATTTACTCTTGAAGTCCTGATCAAAGATTGGATTCAAGGTTGTGAAAGTGAGCAGTTGAGTTGCCATATTTGACCTGAGTTGACCAAAGTTATGTTGGCTGCATTCTGCATCAATGGATGCGGTTGGAAAATGAGAAAGACGTCTTCTTCAAGTTGTTTTGGAGGGTTTAAGGTAACTAGGCGTTTGCCACAGCCACCCTCTACACTTCAAAACCGTATTCATCATTTCATAAACGCTCATTTCAAGTGCCAAACATTTGAAATATGAGTATTCGTTGAAACCGGGATAAAGCATTAGTGCATTACTTAGTATTATGCGCATTATGCACTTGCATTGAAACTACTAGGAATGCATTTGCTTCTGCAATGGTAACTGTGAGGTATTTCCCAGCTTCTATAATTGAATGTACCTAGTGACAATAATAGTAGATTCCGATTCATTTGCAACTCAATTGAACAGCTTAGGCACCATCTACCGTACTACATTAGAAGACAATAGGAAGCACAAAATAGCTCAATTAAATCTCCATAGATAAATATCATAGCTGCAAGCATACGAGTCAGGTCCCCCGCTCATGTATTTGATGCATAGATGAGCAAAGAGAGTTTGCCTCCTACAACTCAAAAAGTACATGAACAGAAGACTCATAAGACTACAAAAAAGGAACCGGTCTACTACTAGCTCTAGTGGTTACGGGTTAATAGAATGACTATCTCATTACTGTTCTTTCCAAATCCGTCCAGTCACCCTGAGCTTCAATTCCTTTCGATCTCCACCAGAGAAGAAAAGAGCCATATTGCGCTGAATGATGAGACCGTCAAAACTGTCGCGAACCTTCCTATGGCTATCCCTTATGCTCCTAGGCACTCCTTGCCATATCATCTTCCTTCCATTCCCACCCACCTCAAGGCTGTAAGTATAATTCTTTGCCTCATTGTCATCACCCATAAATCGCAAGAATGCTATGTAGACAGGAGCCATTCCAAGCTGAAAAGCTTCAAAATGTAGACAGAAGTACTGACCAAAGCAGCTAAAAACCTACAAGCAGAGGGAGAAAAAAAGAGAGCAAATTAACAACCATTTACATTGCTGCAGAAAGGCAGTTCTGCAAAAGTGCAGTTCAGCTAGAAATTGATATGCCATCTCAAGCAATGCACCATAATCATGATGTTATCTCCCAGTCTCCCATTTGACTTTACACTTGAAGACATCAACATATCAGCTCATAAGGCTTGTCAGTTTAAGGATTCATGTTATTTAGGAGATCTGGTTTTCCTAAGATATTGTTTCATAAATGATTAATTACGTATGCATCCAACCAAAATCTTCTCTTTGATTGGTGCAAAACAGTAAGGATTACCCTTCTCTGATGAGCATCAGTAGGTATCACAAAAACTACAAAGTGATGAACACAAAGCTAAATAAATAATACCGTTAGCATCCATGTTGCATTCTCAACTTCATGTGGATTTGATTTGACATATCGATGGTTGAAAGTACTGCCATTATGCATGTCAACTTTGTGATCATCCTTCAAATGGGCCACCAGATAAGGAATATCACCAATAACCGTGCATTCTGATCCAGCATAGGGGCAATTATACGGTCTACAAACACATTGTGATTCATGTTTTAGCTTGCTGTAGTATGGGTAAATGCCCACACAGCCAAAACTCTGATATTTACATGGAAGTTCAAGAGATGCAGCGACCTTCTCTAATGCAAGACATCTGATATTACCAAGTTCATGCCTGCAGGTGGGGCATCTATTGTGAACCCTGGGTTTGCAGCCAGAACATAATGTATGACCATTTGAGCACTGCATCAGAAAAGCACAATGACTGAAGAAAGAACCAATATTGAAGTTTAAAACTCTAAAATCCTCCCGTGATGCATATGTGCACATGCACTTATGTGCGCAAAATATGCAACTCAACAAAGGAAGAAGATTCCATGAATTCCAAAGTTCACAAACATATAACCTAAGTGGTGAAAAAAGGTGCACATTGCAAACCTGATGAATTGGAGGATACATAGCATTTAAGCACACAGGGCACTCCAATAGTTCACGAACACTGCTAGACACAGTCACATTAGGTTTCAATGCTGTTTGAGCAGGATCATTCACACTTTCACCAACATCCATCATGTCGTCTTCATTAGGAGGAGGATCAATAACCTCTGGCTTACTTCGCAATTCATCAAAAAAAGGATTTCCAGATGCCATGTTAGAGTGGTCACTCTACGTACATGTCACAAAAGGCAAATCATTATCAAAATACTGAAGGTGATTCAGAACAACACAAATCATGGACAATGGGATATAAGATTGGGAGGACTCATAACTGACATGGGTAATTTTAGTCCTGAAGGAATAACTTATATTAGAGGCAATTATGCAGTCAACATCATCCAAGTTTCTTGAATGATTTGCATCTTCATCTTTATTATTTTAACCATTTTAGATGGAGAACACGACTGGGTCTACATTTTGTAAAGTGTATACAGCAAGTAAAAATGCACAAATTTTCATCAAGAACAAAATTCTTACCACCAAAGCTTGTTCCCTATTCAATCTTCTGGCTTGATCCAATTGACGTGTGAACAAAGATGTGACTCCTCAACTTAGCAATATTAAATTAAAAAATTATATAAAAAACATAGAACTTCATGATATGACTCACAGTTCAAAACACAAGAACAAATGGGAAGTCTTCATTAAAAATCATCAACCAATAAGATAGTACTATAAACAAATGAGCAATCAAAACCAAAAACAGGAAGTTTGTAAGGAAGAAAAATAAGCAATATCAAAGTTCATGGGGACAACTAAAAAGAAAATGCCATAAGAATACAGCTAACAGCGAACAGGACTATTGCTTCATATAAGGAATTGTGACGAACACCAGAAAAGTCACATGATGCTACTTCTTGAATAGAATATACTTAAATGTACAAAATGAAAGGTTTTGTAACTAATCCATACACAAAGAGTTCAATTATTTGAGCAAATCTCAGAAGACAGCACAAACAGTATAGAATTCAGAGATACTGAAATAGCCAAATATGATACACAAAATCACAACACCTTGAAAAATTTAAAGCAGTGAAATATTTGATAATTAAAGATACAGCCATTCATAATCACTGATACTACCCAGAAGGTAAAGAAATAATAACTTCATTGAAAAAATCAAAATAGCAGGAAAAAAAAACAGTGAGAAACCTATATGCATATCTATAACAAATTTTACAGTAACAGATCTAGAATATTCCAAAAAGTAAAATGAACATTATAAAGGAGCAAACTCTAATCTTAAAATCAAACAAAACAACAAGAACATCAAAAAAATCAAAAACCCATGTAGGAAAACAAAAGGAAGGTACCTTTAGAGAATCAAAAACCCACCAAAGAGCAAATAAAATGGAGGAGAAGTAACCCTAGTAATAGTTTTGAGTTGGAGAGATTTGGTGTGTGTATAAATATGGGGTATAAGCTTAGGCGTGTTATATTAAATGATAATGCAATAAATAACAACAAACACAAAGAAATGCGCGTAAATATACAGAGACAAAAGAAATTTCAAATTAAAGGCAATTTCATACTATAGTTATAGTAAGTAGTAGAGAGAGAGGAGCGTGTAGAGAGAGAAATTTCTCGAGAAAATACAAAAAGGAAAGTAACAAGTGAAAATAAAAAATGTGGGTCCCTTATGTATAATGACTACTGATAACCTCCTGTTCCTGAGTTTCGTTGGAGTTATTGTTTTTCGTAGTTACCAATCAAATCAAATCAAATCGTAGAAAGTTATTGATAACAGGCGAGAGCGTGGGTCAATTCAGTTCGGTTAAAAAATAATTAAAATTATTCAATTAATTATATATTTTTTTAAAAATCAAATCACACTATAATAAATAAGTAACCAATGGTTTGGTTAATCAAAAATTTCAGTTTTAATCGGTTAAATTGGTTCAATTAATCTGTTAAATCATTGGATTAACCTATTAAATTTAAACTTTATTAGATCAAAGTTTAAAAAATAAACATTAATTAAATTAGATATGAAATTCATTATATAATATATAGGTAAGTCCAATATTTATATATGACATACATAATCAAAATAATACTCTAATATAAGTATCAATATTTTCTTCATGATACACACACACACATATATATATACACACATACATAGTATTAAAACGACGTCATTTTGGAATTCGGTTAATTTGGGTGATTCGGTTTTCAATCTATAGAAACCAAGCCATTAACCATTAACCACAATTTTTTATATCTCAGTCCAAACCAATTAATTACGGTGTGGTGAACCGAACCAAATCAAAAATTTGGTTTGGTTTGGTTTCGGAACTTCGAGTAGATTCGGTTTTTGCTCACCCCTAATTGATAAAATAGTTCATAAACAAAACCACTTATTTTCATTTTTTAGGGTAAATTAGATCAATTAATTTGTGATTTAAAATTATATAATTCAAAATATTATATATACTCTTTAAATATCTTTAATGAATTTTTACCATTTTTACTTGATTTTTTTATATAAGTTATAAAAAATATATTCTAAAATTTAGAATTTTTTTAAAAAATATGTGAATAATAAATTAATTTTTTTATTTTTAGTGAATAAAATTTTATAAAAATTCATAAAAATATAAAATATATCAAAATGACACTTTAAAATTTTTTAAAATTTAATTTTTACTTTCTGTAACTTGCTTATTAAAAAAAAGTTAAAATTCATTAAAATGAATTTTTTAAAAGTGATTTAAAGAGTATAAATAATAGGGTAAATTACTATCGCCCCCCTGAAGTTTACCAAAAATAACTACTTCATCCATGAGTTTTCAAAAGTCAACTGTTTCCCCCCTGACGTTCATTAAAATTAATTATTAACCCCCCCTCCCCCCGCGTCAGTAACTCTGTCAGTGTGGGGATCAAAATTTGAAAAATAAAATGCTGTTCAGCCCAAAAACTTATTTTTTGTCAAAAATTAAGTCAATTTGGTCCAAAAACTTATTTTTCTTTCAAAAAAAGTCCATAAATTCATTAAAAATTTTAAAAATTAAGTAATATTTTTTAAAATTTTTTATATACTATTTGGAATTTATAAAAAATAGCAATAAAATTTATTAAACTACTTAAAATATTATTTTAAATTTTAAAATTCATTAATTATATAAACTAAAAAATGAATTTGATAATATTAAAAAAAATTTATAGCTCAACTAATTTTTATGAATCAATAAAAATAATAAAAATTAAAGTATTTAATCAAATTCATAAAATTATTATAAAATTCAATATAATTTTAAAAAATTCATAATCTTAAGATAATAACAATTTGAAAAAAACAATAAATATAAATTTAAAATTTTTTCAATATTTATTCATTGAAAATAAAATATATGTTCCATATTATAATTTTAAATATTTTTTTGATAATAAAATGTTAAATAATTATTATAAATTCTTATACTAAATGAAAAATAAACAAAGTAAAATGTGTTTTATCATAATTTTTTAAATTTTTATAAAAATTTAAAAATCTTATAATATTACTCATAAAATCTTTTATTAAATTTAATCTCTTATATTTTAT
>CANYLF012845853.1:0-10402 GCA_948193215.1 Bocquillonia castaneifolia
TCTCGGTTAGAATGCTAAGGGCTCTCGTGGCGCTGTTAACCTGTTTAGATAAGAAAACTAGATTGAGGCCTTTAAGAACCAGGTTAGCCTCGGTTAGGACGCCAAGGGCTCTCGTGGCACTGGTATAAATAAATTTTGGATAAGTAATTAAACTGATATGATTATGTGGTAAATTTGGATATAGGCTCAGTCCAATGGATTAAGAGGCCCAGAAGGGGCATTAGAGGGAATTTGGATTTAGGTGTTCTACTTTCTTTTTCTCCCTTCTTTGTGTGTTAAAAATATTATTATTATTATCAGAAAGATTTGTAAAGAATATTTTTGGCATGTATAGTGATTATTTAAAATAGATTTGATATAACTTACTCAGTGAGGTCTGACTCCCCTTAACCATTTTTCTTTCAGGAGTGCAGATTGATTCCTTCTGTGTGGATTCGTAGAGACTCGCGTTCCTTCTTCGTGAGTTATTACTATGTATTGATTCTAATTTATGAGTGTTGTTATTTTTCATATTCTAGAATTGCAGTGATAGTATGGTTTGGGTTTCTGGTGTGTTTACTCATATTATTTGATTTGGCTTGGGTTGGTGTTAGTCACTTGATATATTAGTGGTGACAGATAAATGTTGATTTGATTTTAATATTTTGTTTGTATATTTGGCGAATTCTCGACCTAAAGATATTAGGGGGAAGTTCAGACTTTGATTATTATTCATATTATATAAGTGGTTTGGTTTTGTTATGTTATAAAAGTTCAGTGGACGTATTATATAGGCTTGCTACTGGTTCCGGTGGCATATAGCTTACCCGTTCTTTAGCTTCGATCATGATCCCGGGAATGGGTCGTGACAATTTTGTAAGAAGATAATACTAAATAATAAATAAAGTTTATGAATGTAATTTTTTTGAATTTTACATCTCATAATTTAAAGCATAAAAAATCAATAGATTTTATATAATTAAATAAAATTTATTATTTTTTCTTTTTTGAGTTGTCATCAGCATATTTATTAAAAATTTATAGAATTGTATATGTAACATCTTTCATATAAATATGTATTTAGGGCATCTCCAACGGTTAACATCGTTTTGTGTTAACTTTACACTAAAACAAAGATGTTACAATGTTTTTATTCCAACAATCTACTTTATTTTTTACACTATAAAGAATATTCTCTTCAAATATTCTTTTTTAACTTATATTTTTTTAATATTATAGTTGTTTTATAAAATAAACTCAACTTAATTGTTTTTCATATGAATTACATCCAAAATAATTTAATTATTTTATAATATTTTTATAAAATTAAAAATAAATGACTAGCTGTTTTTTTTATAAAAAAAAACTAGTTTTTTTTATTAAAAAAACTACATTGTAATTTTTTTATCTATATAATAATTTAAATTTATTAATATGAAAAAATTAAATTCAAGTGATTATAAGTTAATGATTTTTAATATGCACATACGTTTTAAAATTATTTTTATAATTTAAAAATTAGAAATGCATTTTTCATCTTTAAATACAACTATAGAAAGTTGGTATAAATGATAAAGTCCTTCTTGTTTCAGGGAGAGTCTTGAGTTTGAGTCTCGCATTCATTGAGAGAGGACAAATGGCTCAAATGGGTCACGACTGAGTGTCGGCTCCCTTGTAGTGGATTAGTTCAGGTTCAAAGAATTTGAAATACACTGTAGACAATACCTATAAAAAAATCTCTAAATATATACATATTTATGTAAAAAAATGTTTTATATCTATTTCTATAATTTTTGTCTTTTGTAATAAATATGTTAATGAGAAGTAATAAATATGTTAATGAGACCTCGAAAAGAAAAGAAAATATAATAAATTTTATAAAACTATATAAAATGTATTAATTTTTTATGCTTTAAATTGTGCGATGTAAAATTAAAAAAAATTACTTTTAAAACTTTAATTATTATTTAGTATTATCTTCTTGCAAAAATGTATTTTTTTGTCTTTGTACTTTTTTACATTGAATCCTTTTACTTTATTTTTTTCTACATTAAGTCCTTGTACTTCTATCTTTTTGACATTTAATCCTTCTGTAACAGCTCTATTATTTTTTTTTTTTGCTAGCTAGTTGCTTACAGTAGTATCTCATGCCCTTTGGGTCCAGACTAATCTATTGTGAGGAGCCGGCACTTAGCTAAGGCCTATTGAAAGGGATCTCACAAACTTCTCTCCCAACAAAGGCGAGGCTTGAACTCGAAACTTCATCAAGCGATCAAAAGGTTTTTAACCAACCGTACCAATCATTCACTAGTAGCTTCATTAGTTATAGGGACTAAATGTCAAAAAAATAAGAGTACAAGAACTCAATCTTAACAAATAAAAGTATAAAGAGTCAATATGAAAAAAAAAAATAAAAGTACTAGGAACTTGAAATACGTTTTGTCAGAAAAAAAAATGCACTGATTAATAGTTAAATAAAAAAAAAAATTGTCTTTGTTTGTGTGATTCACGAATTTCACGGGTTGACAGGTGGTCGGTTCATTTTTTTTTAATTTATTTCTTATTTTCGCAAGAAGAGGGAACAAATTGCGTTGTGTAGCACTAGGAAGGAAGTAGAACCCGAAAGTTGACCCCAGTTTCCATTTTTTGCGTTTCCCGGTTCCAGTTAGACCTGTTCATAGCTGGGTATCCGTTCAATCCCTTCCGTATTGGATTCGGAAACCATATTTCACACTCGATATGAGTCCAAACCGCATTTGATTTGAATTTTAACGGACAGATTTAATTTTTAATATTAATAAAAGTATAATGTTAGCTTGAAAAGACCAATTCAAACTCGAAAATACCTAATTTATATACCAGACTTGAATACTTAATAATAGATCCAAACTAGATTCAGATTTGGGTTTAAACATTTAAAAGTCAGATCCCATTCGATACGGTGGCAATCCACCCAAATCTGGTGATGAACAAGTCCACGATCTACCCTTCTATTATAGGTGGGATGACAACCGATAGAGGAGAGACATCTAAATCTAAACTTTAAATGAAATTGTTAATTTAATTAAAATTTTTAATTTTTTTAATCATAGTTTAATTTTGAATTTTTTTTACACTTTTGTGATGAATTAAATTCAAACATTGTAACCAACATGTAAATTTAACTAAAATTTTTAATTTTTGACATGAATGAATTTAAACTTTTATTATAAGTCTGTATAATCTCTCACTTGTTATGCATCTAAATAAACATGAGTAAACCTCAATCACATTAAAAAAATTTGATTAAATCTATAATTTGATTTAAAACATTTGATTAAATTTACAATCTCAATCAAAAATTTAGATTTAATTAATCATCAGTAAAGATTTTGTTGAAATCATAACAAAAATTCAAAATTACTTAGAATTACAAAAATGTTTAAAAATTAATTACATTTAACAATTTTATTTTAAAGGTTAGATTTATTTTATCATTTGGCAAACTAGGATTCAAGGGATCTAAAATTAACACATGAAATTAGGCTGCCAAATTAATCATCACGCCAAAGATGATAATCAGACTTCAATGCTGGTAATTGACAATGACAACTGCTCCCTCCATCTTTTCAAAAAGGGTTAGAATATTTTCATTTTCACAGCGTTTAAAATATATGAATTATACCATTCAAAAAAAAAAATGAATTATAGTAATTACAATAACTGATTTTTATTTTTTTTAAATATCCCAGTCTTAGATCATCACCAAGAGACTCTTAAACAAGCTCATTCTCTTGATTAGTGAGTGTATTTGATTTTTTTTTTTCTTTTCTAACAGACTCTTAATTTTATCCTCCTTTAAAACTTATAGGAGTTGAACAGCGGCTCTTCCTATCACGGAGTGCAAAAGAGCTCCTAAACGTTATTTTATTATTTTTTTTAATCTCTTTTTATTATTTTAAATTTTAAATGAAATTTTAAAATTTTAAAATTTAAAATGCACTTTTATTAATAAAGAATTAAAATAGAAAATATATAAGGAGAAATTTATTGGAGTAAATATAAATTTTTAAATAAGTTAAAATAAAGAATGAGTTATTTATATAACCAGCTGATTTTTTAAAACAAAGCAATCATTTTTTTAGGGGAAAAACAAGCAATCACTTTAGAATTTGAAAAAAAAAAGTCCCCAACTTTTTAGAATGGGGAATACAAAACATAGCTAGTTTTTCTTGTTTATCTAGAAGACAATGATCAGGGTCAACAACATGTAATGCGGTTTAGACTTTTACATTCATCAGCCAGCCTGTGTGAACACACCACACCAGGTCCAAACGAGGGGTATGAACCGAGTCAAAAAGTATTTCCACCACAATGATATTTGTTTTTTTGAAAAAAAAAAAAAAAGCAAATTGTAACCTTCCTCTAACCTATCACTGTTTTGGTGTGAAACACCAAAATTTTCATTAAATTTTTGACAACCTTTAATATAATTAAAACAAATAAAACTATATGTTATAATTTTATGCTTCTTAAATTAAGCAAATTTTTATCCATTTAAATATTTTATATTAAATTAATTTTTTATTACATAATAATATTTATATTAAAATATAAATAAAAGTAATATTTAAATTAGTTAAAATTAATTTAACATAAACTCGTGAAATAATAAGTTAGTATGAGATAAATAATAATAACAATAATATAAAATATGAAATGAAAATGAATTATTCAAATAATATTTTTTATAATGTTAAGAATAGAGTTGGGCAAATGTTTAATTTGAAGGAATTGGATGAGGGTTTTTAAAATAACCATGGATTTTAATTATAGGCGGAACTTCATAACATCAATGTATCAATTGGCAATCTAATTCATCTACGTAAGACTATCAATAAGTTTGTGCTTGAAAAATAAGACAAACAATAAGAAAATAGGACACAAAGTTTAATTTTTAGGATAAAACTTGTCCAGAACAATTATATGAACACCACTATATAAAAATTCTGATCCGCCATCGATTTTAATGGATGTAATTGTTTGATTTGTCAAAAATAAAAAAAGAATCCATCACTTATATAAAATCCATGATTTCGTAAAAACCTTCAAAATGAAGGTTTGTAAAAACTCACATAACAGGTAAGTTTTCATAAATTGCTTCATTTTAATTAGGGCTGTAAATGAATCGAGCTGCTCATTAACAGCTCAGTATTCGGCTCGTTAATGAGCTCGACTCGATCTCGTCTGTAAATTAAACGAGCTGAGCTTGAGCTCAATTTTTTGTTCGTTTAGTTAAAAACGAGTCGAGCTTGAACATTGGGGCGCTCGACTCATTTATATTCGTGAATAGCTAAATAAGGTGTTCATGAGCTTGTTCATCTAAAAGTTTGTGAACAAACTTGTTAAGTGTTAATTTATCATATGCATTTAAGTGTTAATTAATTATATGCATTTACGTTTGTGAACAAACTTGTTAAGTGTTAATTTATCATATGCATTTAAGTGTTAATTAATCATATGCATTTACACTTATAAATAAATTATTGAAACTAAATCAATAGTATTTATAATATTTATACCCACTTTACAAGTAAAAAAAATTTATCAATAAATATATGAATTATAAGTTTTTTTAATTATTAAAAATAGTCATTATTTCATTTATAATCATAAATTTCATTTTAAATTTTAATTTATATACATTATATCATGAATATTATTTTTTTAAAAATAATTTTAGAATAAAAGTATTCTAAATTAATATTTATAAAATAAAAAATCAAGCTTGATAAAAGTTCGATTAGACTCGTAGACACTACATTAGCACAGTGGTACTCGGCTCAAGCTCGATTCGCTTACCAAATGAGCTTAAAACTTGAGCTCGAGCTCCATTCGTTTAGTAAATGAACCGAGTCCGAACATCTCAAAACTCGGCTCAGCTTGACTCGATTACAACCTGAATGAAATATTTTACAATTTTTAATATAATTACAAAAATGCCACTAAATTATGTAGAATTAATTAACATACCAAACAATTGAACTACACTTATGAAAACCTTGAATCGGTTGAATTACACACTTATGAAAACCTAAGTCTCTTAAATTCCATTGATTTAGTATGCATTTGAAGATGTTAATCCAAACATTGCTTTGATGTTTGGGGTGAAAATTATTCAGCTGCACTATTTTATGTAAAACGTCAAATGCATATTTTTGGCTTTTCTTTTAACCTTTTAAGCCCTAAGTTTTGCATTTTTCATAATATTTAACCTCCCGATGGTTTTACTATCCAAGACGTCACAAATTCACTACATAACGACGTAAAAGATCTGAATCTTTTGCAAGATTTTACATTTTATCAAATGTAAACTTCACATATAGTAAAAGCAGGGACGAAATTACAGTGGGGCAATTGTCCCCACTTCTCCCTATATTTTCTCTATATGCACCTTTATTATTTTAATTTGTGTTTTCCCCATTGATAAATAGGTTATTGTCCCCCACTAACAAATAGGTTCCTGCCCTCTCTAACCTCATTGACAAATAGGTCCGTACCCACACTATTTTGTATCATTATTTCTTTTATCTTTTAATTGTTTTTATTAAAAAAATTTTCCTCACTGATTTATTATTTTATCTATTTTCCGTTAAAATTATATGCAAATTACTTTTTATCTTAAAAATTACTCTCATTTGGAAAAAAAAAATCTATATAAACGGGGCCTGTAATACTCCGGTGGTATCACCTATCAAAAAAACATTTATTTTTATTTTCTAAAATTTATATTATTTTAATATAAGTATATTTGTTTCAGTATTCTTCCATACAAATCTTTGTTTTTTTAATAATTGTTGTTATCTTAGGTATCCGAAGCCCCATTTGAAGCTCTGACTAATCTCGGTCGAGTGAGTTCCATTTGGAAGCACACTCTCCCCATGCAGCCCTAAGGATCAAACTCTCGACCTCCAGACGTACAACTTGCAAGCCCAAATGGTTTATCACTTGAACCACGCCTCATGGGTTTCTTCCATACAAATCTTATTAAAATGATAATTGCTAGTATTAATTTAATAAAAAAAATTTTATTTTAGTCCAAATATAACACATTCAATTGCCAATATATTAATTTAACTATTTTAATTTTAGCTTTTTTGTAATATTTTAATTGTAAATTTATAATTTATATTTATTAATACATCTAAAATAATATTAATACAAATTAAATAATTAATTTTATATATTAAAAATAAATATTATAACCATTAATTTTACTGTAATAAAAATCATATGACATTTGTCCCCATTAATTTTTATATATTATTACATGCATTTAACACGTGACAAAAAAAATATTTCAATGTCATGAAAATTTTAAATTTAATAATTTGATAAGTTAAAAACATAATTTAAAAGCATATTAGATAAAATTATAAAAGTTCGAGAGAGATATATATTTTAGCTTATGTATAAATCACCCATCAAAATAACGTGCCAAAGTATCTCATCGACCCTTGACTCACGACCTTTGAATTGTACAAACCTTTGAATTGCCTTGTGCAGCAGCTTCATAGACCCTTAATGTATCTGCACCTTCAGTTTAACTCATGCAACCTTCCATATCGGGAAACCTGAGTCACGAAATGTATGAGAGTAGCAAGCTGGATAAGGCACCCGTAGGAGCCATACAGGTAACATGATATAAATCATTCAATGACAATTGACAATACCAGAACAGAAGTTAAAAGCCCCCGAATAATGGCCATGACAAGAGTCTTCTATTACGTTTTTGATTCCAATAGGAGCTACAAACAACATTGTCAAGATAAAAACATCTCGACCATACAGTTATTTTCTAGCCAATCTGGCAATCCCCAAATATAGTTTCCACCAAATAACTCGAGAGCATAATTTCCAGATTGGACTACCCATTTCCCACCAAACCTCTCAAACCAAGTAGAAAGAGTACAAACAGTTTCAACATATGCTAAAATTAACACACCCCATTTATACAGTATTTGAACAACCATCATCCCATAGCATACTTCTGTGTCCAGCTCCGAGCAGTTGTTTCATACTTGCCTCTATCAGTCTTGTACATGTGCGCTATCTCCGGTACAAGTGGGTCATCAGGATTCGGATCAGTCAACAATGAGCATATGGAGAGCAAAACCTGATACAACATTCGAGCACAGTTGACATTAGCTAATAAATCATAGTCCCTCTCTGTTAAATACAACAAATTATTTAAAAGAAAATTAACGAACTCTAGAAAAACAAAAAAATCCTATTTAATGTCAGCAGAAAGGTGTCTCCCTCTCTCCTCTTTCTTGTACTTCTTCAAAATGAAGCATGCATCTGAGGTTCATTTCCAGTGTCTTGTATAGAATGGTGTTAGAAATTCTAACAGCTATTTAAATTGCCACACATGGATGATTTCAACTTGTGCAATCATTTTTACAACATCTAGAGCTTTCAATAATATCATAAAAATTAGGGATAAGAAGGCAAAAAGTCCAACACAAGATGGGCAAACCTGAAGGTACTGCTGCAGTAATAGCATGAGATAATAATATAAGGTTACCCACTTAGACAACTACAACCAAGCACATTCACAGAGCATTTAGCCAGAGAAAGAAGTATAAAATGCATGCACATTATTACATTTATTCTCTTTTCTCATCATAATACAAGTGCCCGCCTAAGTTACGTAATCGTTACTATAAGCTCATAGATCTACAACAAACCTTAGAAATGGTAAGAGCGGGGCTCCACTGCTCTTTCAGGATATCAAGACAAATGCTTCCATTGCTGTTTATGTTTGGGTGAAAGACCTTGGTCCTAAATGCAACCTGAGAACAAATAAAATTATCTCAAAAGTACAAATATGAGAGAACACCAGAAGACAAATCCTATTCTATCCAATTGCACAAGAACCCAATCCACCAACCATTTCCACTTGGTCACACAACTAGAGGAAGTTCTAATTCACAAAAGTTACCTTTGGAGGCTTGAAAGGATAATCAGGAGGAAAATGGATAGTAACTAGAAATACGCCTCCTGCATAAGGGCTATCAGAGGGTCCCATGATTGTTGCTTGCCAATGGAACATGTCTTCAGCTACAGGACCTGTAATGGATAAACCAAGAATCCAAGGGGTGGTGAACTCCAAACTACAACAATATAAAGTTACACAGCAACAATTACATGCAACTTGAATTTAATACAAACACAACGGCCTCTTGAGATGAACATCCTAAACAGAACTCAAGTTGTACTAGAAAAAAAATTAATTCATCAGGACTATTGTTCATTCAACAGAAAGCAGCCAGGCATAAATGCCCAGGGCTGTCAAAATGGGTTGGTGGGTCGGGTTCGGGTTCGTGTCGTGTGCGTGTCATGACACGATTAGGGTCAACACGAACACAACCCATTTAGAGCAAGTCTAAGAGACTAGCTATTTTATTCTCTATTTTCTTTGTTGGAATAGTGATTTTTTTTAAAATTGTGTTCTGAAAATTGTGTTGGCTAGTTATTTTAAAGAAAAATGAGATGTAGGTTGCCAAAGCCATGGAATAACTATTGAAGTCCTAAAAAAATTGTGTTTTTCAAGGTATATAAATGAATCATTTATTTGAATAAAGGGTAAAAAGTGAAATATACACAAATTTCGAGACAAATTTTGTATTATTTATAATATTTTGAGAAGTGAAATAGAAAGGATTGTTGGACTTGCTCTTAATAAATGGGTTGACACGACACGACACGAAATTTATGCGGGTTGACACGACATGATTCGCCAAACTCGTTTAATTATATGGGTGGTCATGTTTGGGTTAAAACTTAACACGACCCATTTAACCCGTTTAACTTTTAAAACAAAAAAAAAAACAATATATTTAGTCTAACCCATCAACCCATTTAACAAATTTAACCCATCAGTCCATACTATTAAAACTACGTCGCTTTCAGTCAAAACTACGTAGTTTTGTTTCAAGTATAATGTTATATAGACTAATTAAAATCTTAATAAATTTGTAATAAATTGAAATAATTAATTATTCATAATTTTAATTGTATGATTTTTAAATTTAATAATTTTAATTTGTTAAATCAATATAATGAGCAGTAGAAATTTTAAATTTTATAATGCATTTTAGATTTTATATATATATATATATATATATATATATAGGGTTTGTAATTGGGTTTAATGTGTCGGGTTGTCATGTCGTGTTGACATGACCCACTTAACCCATTTACAATAATCGTGTTAAGCGAGTTAGCGAGTCAACCCATAACCCAACCCATTTATGTCGTGTTGTAAACATGTCGACCCATTTCTGACACTAACCCTTTTAACCTCAACCCTAACCCGCTTAACTCCCGTGTTAGGCGTGTCGTGTTATCGTGTTGGGACCCATTTTGGCAGGCCTATGCC
>CANYLF012845873.1:0-13836 GCA_948193215.1 Bocquillonia castaneifolia
GTTTCTATTAAGGAAATGACTTATTTACCCTCAGCCTTTTATTTAAATCCCTAAAAAACCAACCAACTTGTTTACCATCAAATAGCTGACGTGGACGTGAAAAAAATGTCCACTTTCACTTGCAGGCGCATGTTACGCGTGTTGACAGATTCAGTTACAAAAGGACCAAATTTTATAATAAAAATAAAAGTGTAGGGACTCAATGTCTACAAATAAAAGTGCAGGGATTAAAAGTCAAAAAAATAAAAGTATAGGACCCAGATATGTGTTTTGCCTATTTTGAAATGCAAATTGATCACTGAATTTTTTTTTTTATTATCAAATAAATCGGATTGTGTGCTTTCTATCTCATTTAAGTCACATATTGATCGAGAAGGGAAGGGAAATAGTTTCGATTAACAAGAACTTGAGTTGGAAATTAAAATATTAAAAAAATTCAAAGAATCTCTCAACTCACAGCTTAAAAAAAAATTTAAAAAGTCCCCTGAAATTCAATTTTCACTGCCTAGCCCACCATCACCACCAATCGTGACGACTCTTCCCAAAATCTTACCCTACAAACCCAGCCACTTTCCTTTATAAACGCCATAGGAAAGCTTTATGGCTGACTTTTGACGTCACAAGATTGATGCCGGTAGTCTTGCTAAAGACATTTGATGTCAAAGCTTTAATTGTAAAATCAGTTGGGTTTCATGTTTACTTAACAAGAAATTACAACAAATATTATATATATTTTTAATTGGTGGTACTCAACAGCCTAATTCTTTTGTTGTTAAGATTCATTTTCTTATTCATTGGAAACCAAATGTTATGGGTCGAGGGTTAGATACAGTGGTGGAGATTAATTATATCATCGTTAGAAATTATAAAATCAGCAATGGAGTTTGATATAATTTAAGTGTGGTAAATATGATTAATGGATAGAATACTGGTTGTTACCTGTTTTTGGTTTTTTTTTCTAATCACACTGAAAAACTGAAATCACACTAAAAAATTGAAATCGAAATTATCTATTAATTATTAAATTTTTTGCTCGAACTGATCCATATTAAAAATTATTATGGTAAAATGCTGGATAGCTCAATTTACTCAAACCAAAAATCGAATCAAATCATTTCAAATTATATTGAATCAAAAAATTAAAATTTGAATATGAATTAATTGAAGTACTAATTATGATGTTAATATGATTTTTTTTTTTTCCTTTTTGATAGTTGGAAAAGGGGATTCAAATATGAGATTTCCGGGTTGATTAAAATGTTTTTACCATTAGACTATGTTTTGGGAGACATGAATATGACTTTTCATTTTTATATTTTTCATAAATAACTTGATGAAAAGATAACTTTTGCTCAATAATCCATTCATTAAAAGCTGAAAAGATCAATTTATAAATTCAATTATGACAATGGAATCAACTCGAGTACTATTCATAAATTGAGATCCGTGTTTTCTAAATCAGAGAACATTGAAAATGAGTTTTCTATATCATGATGTATAAATTTGGAGATTTGAAAAACACGGTTCTAATTGTCTAATGTAGAAAAGTATGTTAACCAAACACATTCAGTTTTGTAGTTCTCTAAGAAAATTTTCTGGAAAATGATGATAGTTTGCTGCGACCAAACAACTCCAAATTTTTTCTTGGGAAGTTTTCGGATATTTTATGATAGCTAGCCACAGGCTCAGATTCATGGATTCTTCCTCATAGTTGAATGAGTTGACGAGTGCCCAAACCAACTTTCTTCTTACTTTATTGCTTCAGTTCACAGTTGAACTTAAACATTAGTTCAGTGTACTTGCCCATTCAGCAATCCATTTTAATCCATCATGTGGAGCAAATGGGCCTTATGGATTCAATTTGCATCGGAAATTAACAGGAGGGTTTACTTGAAAGTTTAATTTCATTTCATTTGTATCATGCAAAAAATCTACTAGACAATGATGGACAATTGTTCAAAAGACATCCAAAATGAAATGGAAAAAGGCCTTAAATATATGCTACAAGAACATAAGCAGTAACTGAATGTCAAAGCTACAGAAACTTACTTCCCAGGACTAAATTTGGAATGTTATTGATGTTACAAAACAGTAGTAAAGAGCCCTGCAACGCTTGCATGCTTACAAGCATCAGAAATGAAATCATCTGTTGATGACTAGAACTATTGTCATGCATCAGAATAAACAACTCAACAGAAATAAGATAAAACATATTTCAGAGTCTAATCACCTATAAGACAGGGATGGACCCGCAAATGAGTACCGAGATGAAACAGGTGGAGGTACAGTTTCTGGTTTGGCTACTTGGTATGCCTGCTTATAATCCGATAATGGTTCAACCCCATACTTCAAGTATAACTTATCCACCGTATCAGCTTCTCTCCGAGGCAAAGGGTCAGCCCCAGCTGAGTACCTCTCTCTCCTCCCATCAAAATAATATGCACTTGAAGAAACTTCCTCTCTCCTTGGAGGCTGAAGATACGCATTCACAGAAGAAGCACCATACTGGTACGGATAGTATGGATCCCTTCTATAAGGATCTAATGCTGTAACAGACACAGTAGAACTAGATGGCACTGCAGAAACTGAAGCAGCCACAGGAAGCAATTCACTTGCACCGCCATTATTATATGTGTGAAACTCTCTCCAAGTTGAGTAGAAAGGATCTGCAAGCACTGATTCTCTATGCACAGGAATGGTATCACTGTATGAAGGGGCTGGCTGTCTAAGAAGGTGCTCTCTTTCCAGATTCCTCGAGTAGGGATCTAGAGCGGAAGCAGCACTATGTGGAGGAGTCAGGTTTCTCCTCTCTCTTTGAAGACCATAAGTACGATACTCTTTTTCACTCATGTATAAATCACGGGGAGCTTCCTCTCTATGAGTTGGTACCACCTCCCGGTGCTCAATGCGCTCTCGCACAGGATAACTCCTACCATCACCATTGACTCTCATGAGTGCTTCCCTCTCTGAATGGAGTCTTGAGTCTCTCAGTTGCTCATAAGCTTCCCTATCTTGGATAATTGGCAATGGTGTAGAATGGACAGCAAGTGCAGCTTGCTTCACTGGCTGGAATGCAACTGGTCGAAAAAGTTCAGTGAGTTTCCTGACCTGAAAAGGAAAATTATAAAAATCATGACAGCTAATATTAAGAGATAATGGCAACCAAACTATCAGATTAAATCATTGATTCTCACTTGTCGAACAGTAAGTTCAATGTCAAACTTGTTATTTGCATCATAATTATCCTTTATAGCCTTCTTGAAAACACTCTCAGGAAGTGGAACACAATCCGTATGGACACTGAATCGCACCTGAATGTCAAAAATATAAGTGTGAGTATCTGACTAACTAGTAAAGAAACAGAAATTGTTACCAACAGAAGCGAGACAATATGGTAAAATGTGACCTGAACTGGGAAAGAACCAGCAAAAGCCTTAGGCTCCAGTCTCATCCCACCTGAAGAAGATGCTTTGTATATTCCATACATAAGTTTGAGATCAAAATCATACAGGAAAAGCTTAAGTCCAGGCTTCACACCCATCACAAGATCTTTTTTTTTCGATGTGACACCCATGACTTTGTAGTGAAAACAATCTGGCTTAGTCTTTGAATTACACATAAAGATCAAACCCCCAAGCTTCTCTTTCTTTTTTTGATCTCCTTGACCCTTTTCCTTTACATCAAGCTTTTCTTTGCCCGTTTGATTATTTGAGCTTTTACCCTGGCTGCCATGCTTCTCTTTGTTCTTTTGGTTACGCTGGCCTCTACTTGAACCAGGAATTCTTTCTTGGTTCTTTTGAGACTCTTGGACCTTAACAGTATGCTCTTCATTGGCACCGGTTTGCTGTAATTTATTTTCCCCTGAACTCTGGCTCTTATCATTCTTGGATTCATTATTTTTGTTTCCCCTTTTATCTTTAAATGCACCCTTATTCTTCTTCTTCTTTTTGTTCCTCACCTGAAATTGTTGATTACCTTTAGCTTTCTCAGCTTCCAAAGAGATGCTACCAGGACGTCCCTTCTTGATTTTAGATTTGGCCTTCAATGATTTGGGAGTTCTTTTCTTTGATGATTCTGCATCAACAGTTGTGGTTTCCCTAGCATTCTCAACTCCCCTATTATTCATTTCAGAAGATGGTAATTTCACAACATCTTCCGCAGCTTCCTCATTTTTTTCTTCTAATGCCAATGACTTGCCAGACCCTTCTGCAGTATTGTCAGCTTCTTTATTATTATTCTCTGGTTCCATTAGCCTAGGAAACTTATCCGATCCGTCTGCGAGAAAAAGATTAATAAATGGCTTGATTATCAACAACTTTTATTGACACAGTTACCTTGCCATGTTTCTACACTACCATTTTGAGAATCAGAAGTTACTCCGAATAGCAACAATTCCCAAGGGCCCCACCTAGCAGACTATATTAGTTAAACTGGACAACCAAAGATTAATATGACAGTAAATCTTCCTAAAAACTGCAACGAAATCTCCAAAGGAGTAAACATTTTCATATAAAGATAAAAATAACCAGTTTCGCATGTTATTACACGTGGTGGAAACCGTTAATTAAACCTAAAGATAGAGATTAAGCCAAGTAAAAAAAAATTCTTTAAAAGATGAAACATTGATACAAAGCTACAAACTTCAAGATGAAACATTGATACAAAGCTACAAGCTTCGGCAGATTATGATTCTTTAAAAGATGAAAAATTGATACAAAGCTACAAACTTCAGCAGATTATGATGATAACCACAGAAAGTACTAGACACCAAAATCAATAAAAATCAATTGACATTAAATTGAACAACCTATCCGATCCTTCTGCGAGAAAAAGATTAATAAATGGCTTGATTATCAACAACTTTTATTGACACAGTTAGCTTGCCATGTTTCTACACTACCATTTTCAGAACCCGAAGTTGCTTGTCCGAATAGCGACAATTCCTAAGGGCCCCATCTAGCATACTATATTATTTAAACTGCACAACCAAAGATTAATATGACAGTAAATCTTCCTAAAAACTGCAACGAAATCTCCAAAGGAGTAATAATTTTTCCATATAAAGATAAAAATAACCAGTTATTACACGTGGAAACCGTTAATTAAACCTAAAGATATAGATTATTAAGCTAAGCAAAAAAAATTCTTTAAAAGATGAAACATTGATACAAAGCTACAAACTTCAAGATGAAACATTGATACACAGCTACAAACTTCAGCAGATTATGATTCTTTAAAAATTAATAACTGATACAAAGCTACAAACTTCAGCAGATTATGATGATAATTGCAGAAAGTACTAAACACCCAAATCAATAAAAATCAATTGACATTGAATTAAACAAAAATTGAACCAAAGTAAATAAATAAACAAAAAAAAAAGACCAACTCTTTTTGTCTCTTATTCCCTGAACAAAGAATGAAGAATTCATCAAATCAAATTCAACCCTAATAAATTAAGTAAAACTTAAATTGATCAAACTAAATATAATCAATCTAATAAATAAACAAAAATAAAAAAAATATTACCTCAATTATTAGTATAATTCTTTGCTTATTATTCTGCGGAGAATTGCAGAGTGTGGAAAGGAAACACAGCTTTAGGAATCGAAGGCCGCAGTGAGATTTGAGTAAAAGACTAATAATTAATTATCGTTTTAATTTATAGGGTTTTCGTTAAAGAGGGGTTTTTTGGAATCAATTAAAAAAAATTAAATTAAAAAGGAAAAAATGTCTTGAAGGGGAGGCAGAAGATACTTTATAGAGAGAGGAGGATTATTAGAGCTAGAAGAAAAACAAGCGAAACGGTGCGTTTATAAATTTAGAGGACCAAAAGAGAAAAGCAATTGTAAATAATAGTGAGGGGCATTCTAATAATCGAACTCGGGACCTTTCGCACCCAAAGCCAGACTCATCCCACTAGACCAAATGCCCTTCGTGATGTAGAAATAAAATAAAAATATTCTATTAAAAAAACGTATCTCAATTCCAAATATTCCACGTTTAATGCTCTTCTAAGATCCATACATGTAGCTATAAAAGAAAAGCACTCTTAAATGCTTTGGCTTTAGTCCTACAGGTACAGGAATGTTTGTTTCAGAATACAATACACACTCTTTAGGAAAGAAAAAGAAAAGCAGTAAATTAATAATAAAAGCAAAGATTAGATGCCTAATCCAGCTTCTGCTTTACTTCATTCCACTTTTCACAGAGAACAATATGGTAGCATTCACAGATGAACAAAAACAAAAAAGGACCAAGTTATATATACACACACAGAGAGAGAGAGAGAGATCAACAAATATATTTCTTTCATTCTACTAATCATAAATTGCAATTGTTAGGAATAGAAGGATCAAGCTGCCTATTGACTTTGCAGTGACTTCATGAGAAAATGCGTTCACTGAAAGCTCAATAGATTTGCCATTTTTAACTCTGAATTTCCCACAAGAAAAAGCCTGCTCCTTATCTCTATTTACTCTGAAGAATTCAAGCATACTATAGGTAGGTATCATTTAAAAGCTGAAACATATCTGGAAAACAAAAGGACTGCTGCAGACATGAAAATGGAACAAAAAAAAATCAGGAACATAGTAAAAGAAGCAAAGATGTCTCAAGTCAAGCTTCCGCTAACTTCATTCATTCCGCTTTTTCCAGGGAACAATTTTGGTAGCATTCATTCCTAGACACATCCATGGAAAAAACCAAAAGAAAAGAAAAAAAAAAAGTGAGGCTACATTATCCACTGCACTATATTGACATCCATTCATTCTAGTAATATTACAGTGCCCGGTAAAGAAGCGGGGTCAAGCTGCCAACAGCCTCTTGAGCGACTGTTGCTCTCTTCACCATGCCTGTGAGCTAAACACTGATGTGAAAATCTGAAGAACTCGGTCCGCGGTATATCTATAGTACTACTTTCTGATCTTTTCAGACTAGGAGACTTGTAAACGGTGTAATCTTTTTTATCAGGTATCAAAACTAACGCTTTAAAACTGCTGCCATTATCTTCTATCACTTGAACAATGTCACACTCCTCTGCCTCCTGGTCTGGACACTTCAACTCATGATTCCACCTCTTGTACACTGCCCAGATTTCATCTTTTTTCGGGTAAATTTCAAATGTATTTCTCCAGGTTGATTTTGCAATGACCTTGTGAGAAAAGGCACTCACTGGAAGCACAGTAGTTTTATCTTTCATAACTCTGAATGACCCGCAAGAAACAGCCTGCCTCATGTTGCTACGAAATGTGCAGGCTTCAAGCATCACCACATGTAATCTGAACCCAATTGCAGATTCCATCCTTTTGACTTGAACATAGCTCCTAGGTACCACATCCTCATTAGTGTGCACTGCCCATATCTGGCCCACCTTAAATTTATCCTCAGATTTGTCCTTCTTGAAATCATATGGCTCTACTTCTACAACCCTACAACCACCCAAAGAACTTGAACCCTTCAAGGGACTGATGAACCTTCCATCCTTCACATGTAAACGTGTTCTATCATCAGGCTGACATGAAGAAACACCAGGTTGGCCATCTCTACAGCCACTGCTTGTTGACACATGCTTATTGGTATCTTGTGATGCAGACCGACTTGAATCGACTTTTTTAATTTCCTTGCTTAAATCTCTTGGAGATCTTCTAGGTGTCAAGGAAACTGCTATGAATTTATCTTTCCCCTGTTTCTTAGGAGTTGAGATCTTACCATTAGCCTGAAAATAAGCACTAATTCCCTTTTGAGTTAGCTTGACAGGGCTTGCAACTTTGTGAACACCACCCCCTTCTTGCTGACCTGCATCAACTTGGTTGTTATACTTGCATGACCCCATTGATTCTCTCAGAGCGCTTCCGGATGTTGAGGTTCCCTTTTTAGGATCACTCTCAATATTCTTAGAGATACTAGACTTTTCACTATCAACCAAGCTAGCAAAATTGCTAGGAAGAGCAGCAGTATCAAGTTCAAAAGACCCTTCAGGAACACCTTCTCCTTCTTTGCCAGTCATTCTAGATGAAGGAATACGGTGAGAAAATCTATGCAGCTCATCTGGCTGTATGCGGAATGAGATAACCTCATCACAGTTAGCCCGTTCAAAAATACTAACAAATCCCTTCACTTTTCCCAAATAGGCAACCCCAACTCCAAGTTCCTGACTAAATTCTGTCATGACCTCCACGTATTCAAATTGGTAAGGCGGTCTATGTTTTTCTGGTTCCAAGCTCCATTTTGTATTCCACTCCTTGAAGAGGGCCCAAGTTTCCCCCTTCTTAGGATATATCAAAAAAGTACCTCTACGTCCACCATGAATGTAATGCACCTGATGAGAAAACATCAAACGATCTACTGTTTCTTCAGTGTCCCCATTTTCATACAAACCACAACCAAAAGGCAAATCCTCATCACTCCCCTGCTGCTCAGCTTTGTTATCTGAGATCGCCTCTAGCCAAGTAATTCGCAGCTTGAAACTGCCTGTGAACACCTTTCTGACCCGCGCATAAAATCTTGGCATGCCATCGTGTGAATCATAAATAGCCCACATTTGATTAACAGCAAAAACATTGTCAATTCTTTCTCTTTCAAAATTACTGAAATCTGGATCAGGACATATGAATACTTCTGGTTCAAGTACCTCACTTGAATTTAACTCCGATGTATCAGTTTTGCATTGCTCGTCATCTTTCTCCAACTTGGCACGATTCCTCTCTAACATGGATGATTCCTCTCCTTTAGCCTTAAAATCCCCAGTTTTGCTTTTCTTGTTCAATGGAATTTCTTCATGACTGGAACTGGCTTTCTCTTTGACCTCTTCGTTGTTTCCATTCAACACAGAAGCAACAAAAGCAGCTGAGGTATCTTCTTTTTGTACTCTGCCACCAAGACTGGCTTCTTTCATTTCCACATCATTCAAATTAGATGAGCTGTTTCCCCTTGATCTTTTTGGAGGGGGGACAACAAAATCATCATCGTCAAAATTCTCGTTGTAAGAAATGTGTTGTTTCTGCCTTGAAGATCTCCTAGAGTGATGGCCAACACTGGAACCAGAATTCAGAGCAGAAATATTACTGCCATTTTCCACCTTAACCACATTTTCCTCATTTCCAGCTTTGCTGCTTTTTTCAAAATTCTTGCTAGATTCCTCCACTGACTTCCGGCACCTCTTATTACAAGCACCTTCTGAAGTTCCTGATTCCTTGGTCTTCTTTACGTCAGGCACTGGATAACCACCAGTCCCATCATTCACATCCACATGGCCATTCACTTTCCCATATGGTTTAGATTCCCCATCAGTGCAAGTAGTAGTTTTTACCTTCACCTTGGGTTTAGTCACACCAACATCAGCTGTCCTTTCTCCCTCGGGCATTGACTCTGGCCCTGGAAAACTATGTGGGAAACCCATACCAGAATGCTTTCCAGCATAACTTTGTGGCAAGACTTTAGAAGGACCCTGATTTGGAACTCTTTTCTCGTTGAGGGATTGATTCCATGCAGCAGCTCCAGGGGGAATATTGATATCATGAGCGATGAAAGGTTGCAGACAATTTTGACAACGCAACATTTTCTTAATATATTCTTTAAAGTACTGGTACCTTACGTGACAATACGGACAGCTTGTCCAGAATGCTTGCTGCTCTGGTGGCTGATAAGCATGTGAGCTCATGTTTTGTGCTTGAGAAGCATTAGAAAACTTATTCACAGCTCCATGCTGTTTCTTGACAAATGAATTCTTATTTGACTGATCAGGTGGAGGCTTTGGCACAGCAGTTCTTAATGAAACTCTATATCTCACATCGTATGCCGTACGTTTGGTTGGGTCTGTAAGCACCCGATTTGCTTCACCAATAAACTTAAAAGCAGCCTCTGCACCAGGAAACTTATTCTTGTCAGGATGAAGTGAGAGAGCAAGCTTTCTGAACTGCTTCTTGACAACAGCCTCATCTGAAAACTTCTCGATCTGGAGAACCTCATACCAATCCAGTTCTGACCCATTTAGTTTCTTTAGTGCAGAACAATGAACCTGGCAGACCATTAACAATTGGGATATGTTATCCAGATCAGGAAAGAGTCGCTGCGCCTTCTGCCCCATCCGCAGTGCACCGGGAAAATCCCCATTTTGCATTTTCTTTTCAGCAAGTTCCTTTGCTTTGAAGGCCTCCTCTTTGTTGCATTCCATGGTCAATAAAAGAAACCCAAGATCAATCAACAAGATTCAATGTTTGTGCAGTATACACCTTAAAATAGCATGCAACTTCTTCTGCCCTATCTCACCAGAGTCCAACTATCATCATTCTTCACACTGCATCAAAATACACAAGCAGCAGGTTTTTAGTTCACAGATTCTATCAATTCCAGGTTCATGAAAAATTGTATCTATTTGTAAAGAATGACCCATTTACCATTAAAATAACAAGAACCAATGAGGCAAATGAGACAGAAAAAGCACTGGCCTTCACCAACAGACTTCAAATCATCTCACTAGAACAAAATAAAAAAAGAGTCTTCAACACCTGAAACCTGCATCAAGATATGTTAACTTACAACCATTTAGCAACCTCACAAAGCAACACGCTCAATTAAGTGGGTTCCAAAAATACGTACACGATTAGGAAAAAAAAAACAAAAAAATATAAATTGGGTATTTCACAAGTATGCCAAGCATAAAGCAAAGGTAAAGTAGAATATCTAAATCCAAAGTTTTCATATTGCATGTATACAGAACCAGCACATACTTAACATATGTTTAGTGAGCCTATAACAATGATCTTATACAATATTCGATAGAAACACAAAGCAATATCAAGCTGAAGTCAATAGCAACTAGACATATAACAAAACCAACAGACCCATAATTTAAAAAAAAAAAATTACAATTCTTTTCTACCATAAGAAAAGTACGTCATACCCACAAAAAAGAAAAGTACATAAACAGGCATTTAACATGAAACCCATGATTATTTAACCAAAAAGAAACCCAAGTAAAAGATCCAGATCAAGAACAAACATAAACAAAAAGTTACTTACAAGTCAAAATTCAAAATGCAGAGGCATGCAAGCAAAAATGTCTGTAGAAGATGAAAACCAATTAAGCAAATCGAAGAAAAAACCTAGCAGTTTAAGGAATAAGAGAGCTTTAGATGGTTACATGGGGCTGTGATAGTGAGTGATTGATTGTATTTTATTGATTTAAGAAGGAGGGAAAGTGAGGGGAGGGAAAGAGCAGCGGGAAGTGAAAATAGCGAAAAAAAATTGGAGAGAAAAACAAACAAAAATAGTTGAGAAAGAGAGTGTATTTTTGAGTTTAGAGTTTGGACCCCTAAGTTTGTGAGAAGTTTTTGTTTGCTCCCAAAATGTTTCTCTTTTTATTGTATTTTCTTGGTTTTCTTTCTTTCTTTCTTTCTTTCTTTTTCTGATTGGGGTATTTTCTTGGTTTTCTTCTTGTTTCTTTTTCCTTAATTTATTTTTAATGAATTTGGGGTGGAAGTATCTAGAGAGGATAGAGGAAACATCCACCAACTCTTGCATCTAGGGTTTGGGATGGCATGGAATGGGTTGGGTTTAAATCTTAGTTGGGCTGGATTTGATTAGAGATTTAGGGCTCATTTGATTGTCTAACATTCTAGCAAACTTAAATCTATGATTAAAAACGAGTAGAGTTGATTCAAACGTATCATTCATTAGATTCGGTTCGATTCTTTTATATTATTGATTAAAATCTATTCAAGTTTGAACAATTTTTTATTTTTCAAACTCGACTCATGATGTGTAATTTAAATTTAAGCTCAACTTGTTTATCTTTGGTTAAAAATATTGTCTTTAATTTGAAATAGGAGTGAGCAAAATAAATTTTAAATTCACTTCAGTTCGGTTGTTACTTTTAGAAATTTTAATCGAAATAACCAAATCAAATTGAGATTTTATTCTAAAAACTAAAAATCAAACCGAACTTTCCTTATTTAGTTCGGTTTGGTTTGAGTAGTGAATGAAATTTAAACCGAATACTCACACCTACTTTAAAAATCTTGAATTAGGAGTTTTTTATTGAATGGTAAAAATGTAAATAAATTTTTAATCGAAAATAAAAAAAATATATATTTAAAAAATTGTACAACAATTAAAAAACAAAAAAAGCATGATACTTGTAAAACTTCCTAATTAATTAATTTTAACAAGTTTAAAAGTTCATGAATCTACCCGAATACTATTTTTTAAGTTTGGCTCGATTTCTTCTGAGCTTAAAAACAAGACATGATTCGGTTTATTATATTTATGAACAAATTTGAATAAATTCAAAATTAGACTCAAAATGTTCGAGTCGTTTTATGGTCCAACTCAAATTTTCACTTGTTTTTTAAAAAAATAACTTATTGTAAAAAAATAGTCTTTTATATCTTCATTTTACATTAAATTCAATTTTGTCATAACTTTTAGAATGTTCCAATTTCGTCCACTATGTTTACAAATTGTTTCAAATTTATCCAATTATATACATTTTATTTCAAATATATCAAATCATGTAATTTTCACTAACATGTCTAACATTTAATTGAAATCCAAATAGAACTGGACTGTCTTCGAATTAGGGCTGGCAATTTTTGACACAACCCATTTAAACGACACAACACGACACGACATGGAGTTAAGCGGGTTCGGGTTGATGCTAAACAGGTTCGGGTCATAAACGGGTTAACCCGTTCATGACACGAAGAAAAGCTAGGTCTAAACGGGTTCAACCCGTCTAACCTGCCAATGTGAATAAATAAATTTAATAATTAATATATATCAAAATTTTAATTATACCAATTCAATAATTATAAAAGTATATATATTTAATTTGTTTTAATAAATTATAATTATTTTTTAAAATTTAAAAGTTAATCATGTTAAAACGTGTTAAATGTATAATATAAACACGATATACTTTAACACGTTATAACATGTGTAACATTAAACGGGTTACATGGGTCGACCCATATAACATATTTAATAAACGTGTTCGGGTTAGTGTTGAGAGTTTTGACACGATTAATTAAACAGATCGTATTCAGATTAAGCATTTTTCTTTTATATTCTTGTCTCAACACGACCCGTTTATGACACATTGACCCGAATTACCAGCCCCGCTTCGAATGGTGGAGCTCCTTGAATAAGTTTTGGAGTCAACTTCATATCTTTTAACCATTATTTTAGAGCATTAATTATTGATTAGAGATATTGGAAATTTCAGTGTTATTTTTGTTTATTATTGGTGAGTGGTCTATATTTTACACCACTATTATCATCATTTCCTTTTATTTTAGCTTTTATAGAACACTTACCAATAATAATTTTCTCATATGATCATTTAAATGATCCATATTAAAGATTAAAAAAAGTTAACTAAGAGTTTATGAAATTTGAACCTTATGGCTTTTAGGAATAATCAGTAGGCAATCAGCAAGTAAAAGAGAGCGAATTATAAAAGTGATGAATAAAAAAATTTCTATATGTCAAATGGAGGAATAAATTCAATAGGTTTTTTCAAGCAAGTATTGCTTCATCTAATAGCTTAATCCTTAAACATATTTTTTTGTACTTTTTTTATCAATTTTATTTGGTTAATTGATTGATTGAATTATAATTTCATAAAAAAAGTACAAATTACAATTAGAAAGAGCTTTTTTGTTTTTATCTTACATATATATTATAAAATACTTAAAAATAGAGAATTTTGCTTTAGCCATATGGGATGCGAGGCATGTTATGAAAATACCACATAGGATTGTTATCGGTTTGTATTAAATTTTGGTTTTACTTTAAGTTTTTAAACCTTTGATGTGATGTTAATAATTCTTAATT
>CANYLF012847496.1:0-11418 GCA_948193215.1 Bocquillonia castaneifolia
ACATAAACAATAAAAGAAGAAAAATGAGTTTGTTTGAAAGTTTTAAGAAGTTACATAAACTTAAACATGAAAATAGAATATGAAAATTATAAAAGAAAACTTATGGAAATGATGATGAATGCTTCGTTGATGGTTGGTGGCCCTTAGAGTTTGTGATTATTACCGTTTATGGTAGAGAATGACCTTATAATCTCTTTTTTTTTTTTTTTTGCTTTAGAAATCAAAGAGAAAGTTGAGAAAATGGTCTTTGTAAGTTCCTCTCATCTCCCTCATTTTTCTTTTCTTTCTTTTTGTTGTTTTGGTTATCTGCTAAAAAAAGTGAGAAAAGTACCCATTCATCTTAGAATAAGATGAATTTATAGAGTAAAGGGTTAAGCCATCCCATTTTATTTATTCGTCTAACCCTATACCAAACTTGTCAAAAATAAATGATTACATATGTCAGCAACATGGAGGACCAATCGGTTGGCCACAAAGAGTCAACTAGTCATTTTCAACCAGTCAATTCTTCATTGCTTAGAAAGAACCTTTTGAAAACATGTAGAATCGGTTCGTTGTTTGATGGGCTAGTCGGTTTATTAGTTGAATTGGTCGGTTCATAAAAAAAAACTGTTTTCACTCTTTAACTCACTTCTAAAAGAAATTGGTATACAGAGTAGCCTATTTCTAGATCATATGTATCATCGGGTTCTCGAATTGCTTCCATAACTTGTATTGAAAAATCAGGTGTCTACACTAATATGTATAAAGATATTAAATTCAAATAAATAAATTCATTTAACTAAGTTAGGATTCCAGTCTTGACCCATCATGGACAGATAAACAGATTCATAAAATCCAACCTCTACAATAATCATGTCTCTACAAATTGATATAATATTTAACAATAATCATGTCCGTACATATAAATATCATATTTAACATGACATTTACCTAGTTATAATAAATTATACTCTATTACATCTCACTATAATGTCCTTTGAGAAAAATAAAAGCCAGCCCATATATGAAGTGATGGGAGTTTTAGTTTTTTTTTTTTTTTTTTGAACAAGAGTGATGGGAGTTTTGATTACATGGTTGGTGCTTGGTACTGTTTCATAGACGTGGGAATCAAATGGTGTCCACTTATCTAAAAATTGAAATCAGCAAACATGAAGTCCGTAATCAAATGGGACCCACCCGCCAAATACTGGTTGGTTGGTTTGAGAACTGTGATTTCGCATCATGGGGTTGCGGGACCTAGTGGATTGCACTCGTACGGTTTCTGTAGGTATGAGTGTGACATTTTAAAATCATTTTACAAAATTACGACCACAATTTCTTTAAAGCCAAATATCAGGGTATCCTATGCTTCATATCTTTATAAATATATATAAAACAAAAGGACACTTCAAAAATAATATGACAGTAATTTTATCTACTTTATAATTTTAAGTATTATTTCTTAATCCTTATCACATTATGAAAAAAAAAGTACTATTTGTTATTATACAAATCAGTATGTTCATTAATGAAATTCATAATTTTGAGTAAAATATTATAAAAATATTTTTTTTGATATATATATATTTCAATCCTAACTGATTAAAGATTTTTTTTCATAAAATTTATTATTGGTTCACATATTTCATAGTCATATATACATATATGTACATACATACATATATCTATATATGTGTGTGTTATTTTATAAATATAATTTTATAATTTTAATTATATTAATTTATAATTTTATGATTAATGAATATTTTTAAATCCTAATTGATTAAGGATTTAATTTTTTTATTGATAAATATCTAGTAATTCTAATTCAAATTTTAATCGATTAAGAAATTTTGAGGGTGTTTGGTTGAGCATATCTGCTAGCAAATAGTTTGTTTTAGCATATATGCTCCTATGAATATGTTTGGTGAGAATCTTAAATATGCAGTATGTAGCTTTTTTTTTTTAAATCGGCTATATATTGCATATACTCCATTTTAGAATTCTTTTAGAAGCAGATAGCTTTTAACTTCTTTTTGACAAAAATAACCTTTAAAAAAAGTTATAATTTCACATGCTGTAAATTTTTGTATTGACAATTACTTGGATTTTTTTTTATAAAATTCACTTTTAATTTCTTATTAATAAATTTAATTTTATAATTGTAATTTTAATGAATTTCTATAAATTATATTCATTATTAATACTGATTTTTTAAAAAAAAATTAACATATGTTTTTTTTTTGCATTTATATGTATTATATTTAACTATAACTAAATTTTTTTTAATTTAAATATGTATATATAGAGATATTATTTATTAAATTAATTATCTATGAATAAAAAATTATTATTTTTATTATTTGCAAAATAAATTAATTTTAAAAAGAATGTAATTTTACAAAATAAAATCAACAGTTCGAAATAATTCACCAAAAAATATTGTATATCAACTATATGCCACCAAACATCTATTACTAGCTAGCAGCTACCGGTTATCTGCTATCAATTGCATAAATCAATTGAACCAAATGGACACTTAACATTTATCATTAATTAATTAAAACAATTAGTAAATGACCATTTTAACCAACATTAAAATCTTTCGATAAATTAATTAGTGGAGGATAAGAAGGTCAATTTGCTTATTTGACCCCCTTTCCGCACTTTTGTATATATATATATATATATAGACACACACACACACACACCTTGATACAAACCTAAGAGGACTCAGACTTATGGTTTAAGACTCCTAAGGGTATTATACTAATAGATAGAATACACCAACTACAAGTCAGATAGGCAATATCAGGTAAAGGATGAAGATAACATCCTACAAGTCAGTATTAAGGTGTTATCCAATAGCCAGCAGGATAAGACTTATCATGGTAGAGTCTATCTACTACTAGGTTAGGGTTACTCAGTCTTTACATTCTCTATTAATAGGTATGGTTCGTTCACCATCATTCATTCAATTCTATTCTATATACCACTACTGACTTAGGCATTAGAGTGGAACCAAGACACCATGCCTGCTGTTTACTACTCTTACAAGTTCATTCCTTAGGAACAATAAGGGTTTCTCTTAGATTTGTTGATAAACACCTTTGTGATATATCAATTAGCACCGTCTGTGGGAAACATGAGTACTAATCCCGTAAAAAGCTCAATACCAGGAGAGGTCATCCCTTCATCTACCTCTGATATGACCTTGTTGGCCACCTTTGTAATGGTAGTGGCGAGTTCAGGAGGATCTCAATCCTTGACCATGGGCAGGTCTTTTGGTAGGTGCGACGGGAAACACCTACCTAAACTCATCACTCACCTTAACTGGACCTTCCTCTATCGTTCCTTGCTCTCCCTCTGTAGCGAACGTGAGCGGTACTACTTCATCCCTTGGAGTGACACCAACCTCTATCACAGCAACCTGTGTTAACCCTACCTTCATTTCAGGAAGAGATATCTCTGGAAGGATCTTAGACGATCTTAATGTGGGGAGATCTAGGAATAATAATTACCGTTATGGGATGCCCCAAGACTTCACCCATAACACTCCTGCCTCAGGGACTTCTACCATGGGCAACTCGTCTGCTTCAGATTGGACCAACCTTTGTTTCTTTACACCAGGGATGCAACCAATCCCTATGCATTCTCTCATGCTAGAGGCCCTAGTTCAGGCTTGATCATCTCAATGGCTGTCGAGAACATGATGAGACAATTTTGTCAAGAGCAAGACAATTGGATCAAAGAGTTAGAGGTGGAGCTCCCAAAGCTAAGGGAAGAAAGATGGGAGAGACAAAACATGAGCGAATCCAGCCGAAGTGTTCCTCCTGTCAAGTCCAACGATTGGGAGAGGTGAAATGACAACCCGAATAGGAGCAGACTTAGAGATGATGAGGGTAGCTCAAGGAATAGGTGTGAAAAACCTAAATCCCTAGAAAACCTGGAGGAGAGGGTAAGGGGAGTGATATTGAAGATGAAGAAACGGGAGCATGGAGATGAGCCAATGTTGGGGATAGGTTCACCCTTGTCCGCTGATATCCTGGCACAACCTTTTTCAGAGAATCTAAAAGCTCCAAAGATGGCTTCATTCGATGGTGAAGGGAACCTTAGGGAGCACATCTCTAATTTCTTGCAGATGATAGATCTTCAGCAAGACATCATAGACCCTGATTCTATGCGGAGTCTTCCTAGCCACCTTATCAGGATTGGCCCAAAGGTGGTACTCAAGGCTCCCTACGGGATCAATCCAATCTTTTGAGGATTTAACTTCAGCCTTTAAAGAAAGCTATCTAACCAACATCCCCTGGCAAGGAAATCCAGTGACCTACATAGGTGCATCCAAGGGGAGAACGAGACCTTGACAAATTATGTAGAGAGGTCCAATAAGAAAGTAATGATGATTGACAACCTGAACATGAAAACAACCATTCAGGCTTTAAGAAAGGGAACGAGGTTTCGAAAGCTCCACGTTAAGATGGTTACTAAAAAGTCCAAGACTTGGCATGAGGCTATTGCCATAGCATAAAAGTATGCTGACTTGGATGAAACCATCAAGGTAGACAATAATGGAGCAGAAGCAAAGAAAGGTCCTAAACCATCAGAGAAGAAGGAAGTAAGTAGGAAAGATCAAATCAAAGATATGCCTTTCAGGCTAAAAGACCCTTAGCCATATACACATCTCAATGACTCTAGATACAACATCCTAATGTAGATAAATAAGAATGGCGAGGATTACAGCAGACCTAAGCCAATAAAACCAAATAAAAGGGACAAAAGGGATAGAAATAAGTTTCGTCGTTTCCACAACGACCATGGTCATGATATGGAAGACTGTAGGGACCTATAATAGGAAATTGAAAGCATAATCCAACTAGGAAAGCTGAGCAGATTCGTTGATAGACCTTCAAAGAAAGGAAGAGAAGATGAAGGTAGTGATTGAGATAGAGATGACGGGCCACATAAGCGAAAAGGAACTCCTCCATTGACACATGGTATCGTTAAAGGAGAACATGCAACTCCAGCTATTAGAAAGAGCCAAAGGAAAGAGATTATGGCCATCATCGAAGATAGCAATATGATTGGGATAATGACCTTCGCAACATTGGATGCTAGCCATGTAGAAAGGCCTCACAATGAGGCTCTAGTTGTAGAGGCCAGCATTGTAGGCTTCATTGTAAAAAGGCTATTGGTAGAAGAAGGAAATGCTATAAATGTCTTGTCTTTTGAAGCTTTCAAGAGGATGGGCAAAACGGTAAACTGTACCACTAATCAAGCTAAGAGGAAAACCTATCATCCTAATGAGGGTAGTTGAGCTAAAGATATAGTTGGGAGAGCCCAAAGAGGGCCCCATGAAGAGATTGAGAGCTCTTTACAATGTGGTAGACATGGAAATGGCATACAACGGCATTCTAGGCCGACCCTTTCTTTATGACTTAAGAGCTGTTATAAGTATTAGATGCTTGACCATAAAAATTCTAGTTATTGAAAGGGTAGTGATTATCAAGGGAGACTAGCAGGAGGCTCAGAAGTGATACATAGTAGCAGAAAAAGGAAAGGTAGAGGCTCTCCCTATAGAATAGATCCTTAACCCGACCTTTACAGTTTGTTTGGGAAAAAGGAGGGTCAAGGAAAGGAAGGGCTTTTGAAGTAAAGTAAATGAGAGTAAAGGAAGGTAAAGATTGTGATGAACCTTTTCGGTGTTTGGGATGTGAGGAAATTAAAGTATGGGTTGAAATATTAATATTACTAAATTGTCCATTAGTTTAATATTTTAATAGAAAGATAAATAAGGGGATAGTAGATATTTCAAATAAAATAAATTTATAAGAAAGAATGAACCCCTCTCAACCCACCAATTCGGTGGGTTGATAAATGAGAGGTTATGAACCCTTCAAAACCCTTCTTATCTAATTATTATTTTTTTCCCAAACAAGGGTTGAGTTTCTTGAACCTTTATAAACCCCTCAAAACACCTCCCAACCCTCAATCCAAACATAGTGTCAGTGATGATAGACCAGAACCGTGTGGATCCTTTGAGGAGGTCAAGTTAATTGCCAATCGGAAGGTGGTCAAGATTAGCACAAAACTCAAGCCAACAGTAAGATAAGATATTGAGGAAGTCATACAACGTAATAATGGGGCATTCGCTAGTAACCCATCAGAGATTGTGGGGATAAACCCAACCATAAGTGTCTATAAACTCAATGTAGACCCACAAGCTATGCCTGTTAGGCAGAAGAGGAGAAGATTTGCCATCGAAAAACAGTTGGAAATTAAGGAGGAAATTAATAAGCTAAAGCAAGTGGGATTCATCAAGGAGGTGTGTCGCTCTAACATGTCAATGAAAGAGGAGTTACTCACTTCGAGTATTGAAGTAGAAGAAATCCTAGAGGTAACCGAAGTAGAGGATTGGATGAAAGCAATCATCCTCTACAAGATGGAAGGGAAGTTCCCCAAGAAAGCCAATGAAGCACACATAATTGTCAAGAAGGCAACTATGTAAAGCCTCTAAGATGAAGTGTTGTATTTAAAATCACTTTCCCATCCTTAGTGTAGATGTGTAACTAAAGGGGAAGGTAACAATTTACTGAGAAAGATCCATGAGAGAATATATGGGGCATATGAGGCAGCCCATGCATTGGTTAGGAAAGTTGCATTGCAAGGCTACTATTGGCCTACAATGTACACTGATGCAACAGAGTTAGTAAAGACATACAAAAAATGTTAGACATTTGTAAGGATTAGTCACTTCCCCTCAACCATTATGTCACCCATTGGTAGCCCCTGGCCATTCACTGTGTGGGGAATGAACATTCTTGGTCCTTTCCCACTG
This sequence comes from Bocquillonia castaneifolia, assembly GCA_948193215.1. Classification (NCBI taxonomy): domain Eukaryota; kingdom Viridiplantae; phylum Streptophyta; class Magnoliopsida; order Malpighiales; family Euphorbiaceae; genus Bocquillonia; species Bocquillonia castaneifolia. The sequence goes on from CANYLF012847496.1 coordinate 6,821, forward strand.
GCCCTAGGCAAAAGAAAATTCCTGATTGTAGTCATCGATCACTTTATTAAGTGGGTGGAGGTAGATGCTGTAACAACCATCACTGAAGCCAGGATTGAGGAGTGCTTTTAAGAGGGAGGTAGTATGCAGATTTAGGATCCCTTATGCCCTCGTAGCGGACAATGGAAAACAATTCGATTGTGCTCGATTTAGAGAATTCTGCAGGGGGTTAAAGTTCAAGCATGGGTTCACGTCGATTACCCATCCATAAACTAATGGGAAAATAGAAGTAACAAATAGAAAAATCCTAGATGGGTTAAAGAAGAGGCTTGATGAAGCTAAAGGTAGATGGGTAGAGGAACTTAATAGTGTCCTCTACACGTACAGAACTTCCCCAAAGAAAGGAACATCAGAATCACCATTCCGGCTCCCATATATAATGGATGCCGTGGTGCCTACAAAGGTTAGCCTACCTTCGTAGAGAAGACTACACTTTGATGAAGCTGAAAATAAAGAGAGTTCAAAGCTCTGTAATGACCTTTTTTATAAGAGAAGGAAACATGTTGAATTGAGAGAAGATACTTACAAATAGCAAGCTGCCAAGTATCACAACAAGAAAGTCAGAGCCAAAATCTTTAATGAAGGAGATTTAGTATTGAGAAGAGTAGACATTGGGACTGAAGAATTAGGAACAAGAAAGCTAGGTTCTAACTGGGAGGGGCCCTACCTTGTGAAGCATATTGTGGGCAAAGGAGCATACAAGCTCACATACATGGATGGAACGAAGTTACCTAGAACTTGGAATGTTGAGGTGCTTTGTTAATACTATCAGCAGCTAGTTGTTTTTTCTTTTGAGGCCTATTAGGCATCAATTTTGTTGCCAAGCCATAGGTAGCAAAAACTCAAGGCTATTAGGCATCCAATTTGGTGCCAGGCCATTATAGATTGTATGTGTGTTATGATTTAAGGCATTCAAGCCATTGTCCTATGCATTATTTCAATAAATTCATTTTAAGACCTAAGGTAGCCAATTTGCTACCAGGTAATACCTATTGCTCTAAAAACATGTTGTGCAATTTTAAGCCATACAGAATAATGAAGAGCTAAAGGGACTGAGTCCTAAACTATATCAAAAGGCTTAGCACCATACCATGAAGGTATAGTATACCACACCGTGAAGGTACTAAATTTATGACAAAATAGTGAAGAAACAATATAACTTATAGTATTAAGCACACGAAGGTACAAGGTACCATGCAGCGAAGGTACAAGGTACCTTGAAGTACTAAACACGTAAAGGTACAAAGTACCATATACCGAAGATACCTACCTGCACCCATGTAGCAAAGGGTCGCATGCATAGCGAAGGTAAAAATCTAAGGAGAAATTATCTATAAACCGAAGATAGTAAACATCTCGAAAGATGCGAAGGTACAAAACCTCTGCTACACTAACAGGGGTCAAGTAATAAAGACCCTAAATCATGCTTCTCTAAGCTTAAATATATATGTGTGTTTCACACACATCAAACTCCCCCAAACTTGGAGGTTTGCTTGTCCTCAAGCAATCAACCAAACATAGGAAGTAGGCATGTAAGCACATAAACACATGTAGGTGTGAAAACATGTAAAGGCATCAATCTTAAACTACTTCCAAAATCATCAAAGTAAAGTAAACAATGGCCAATCAAAGTTTAAGAAAAGAATATACAATTTAATCAACTAATTAACGTATTACAAAAACAAATCATGCTCAATTGTTAACCCATGACTCGTACTTACCAAAAGCAATGCTAAGAGATTTAACTCATGCACAAAAATGCACAAGGGAACAATTAACAAGCACCGGGTTCAAGAGGTCTCACTAAAAGGTAACTGTTAGAGGGCTCATACTTCCAAAACTAGCCCCTTAATTCCATTAGAGTCTTAATCGGCTCTTCAAACCAACCCGGATCCCCACATGTCCCTAAGTCTTAAGCCAACTTATTCCATGAATGCAATGCAATGCAATTTTTTCTTCTTTTCTTTCTTTTTCTATTTGATTTTTCTTTTTCTGTTTCTTTTCTATTAATGGCAAAATTTTGCCTTATTCATAGTAAAGCATGTCTTTATCATGGATACCTAGCCTTGGTGGCACAAATGCTCGCATTTGTGATGCTGACACCCGGCTATCCACAAAGGCCAATTTAAGGCATAAAAGGTACTCATAAAGTGAGAATAGACTCACCCATTAGAGTAGATGCAAGAAATTAAACGTGCAATGAAAATGCAATAAATGTCGGCTTTAAAAGACCTTCGGGGTAGAGTTGTGGCCCACAATCAATGGTTAATGAGGTGATTAAAAACCTAATTTGGCAAAATATTAAGGTTGGAGGCAAAGTTCTCACTCACATACCTAAATGAGAGCATGCTTTCCCATAACTAAAAACCTTTAATTTTGAAATACATTGAGTTAAAAATTTTAGCAAAGATTTCAACTTTCCACAATCACAAACTAACTTTCAAGGTTCCAAACATTTTGCAAAAACATCAATTAAAGGATTAAAATGAACATTCAAATCTTAAAAGTTGATTGGCCCTATTTTACTAAGCATTTATATAAAGATTTACAATAGGAATGCAAATATATGTACAAGTATATATTAAAAGGGAGTTAGTCTAAAGAATATAAGCCGGTGTGATTTGAGAGAATTTTAAAAATTTGGAAATTTGAAAATTTTAAGTGCTAATTAGAAAGTGAAACCTTTTCAAAATTAAATCAAAAGCAAGCAAAAATTACAAAAGCTCAAAGTAACAAAAATATGAAGGCAAAAACAAAAACAAGAAATTAAACTAAACTAAGGTAAGAAATTGGCAAAAATTGGCAAATATTTAAGAGAGACTAACCTTTGAGTGATTCAAGCATAAAAAAGTAAATTTGCCTCAGTTTGGAGGCACAAAAATAAAAAGGCAATAGAGGTAACTTACCCCCTTAAACTTAAATGAGGCAATGTCCTTATTGGCTCCAGTTATCATAAAGTACCTTGAAATGGGGTATATTATGCACAATTCAAGAAACTTACATTTCATAGGCATTCATTTAAATGCAATTACAAGAGAATTAGAGCTAATCGCATTCACAATTAAGAGCATCAAATCCATACATGAGTTGTGGGACAAAGAGTCCACCAAATGCATCAAAATTACTCACATAATGGATTAGAGTACCTAGCATGTCAAAGCATTAAATCTAAGTCGTAGAAAGCAAATAAAAATAGGTGCATCATTATAGAGTTATTACATTCATCCAAAATGAAAAGAAAGCAAATAAAAATAAAATGTTTATTAGCATGCATAATAAGTATGAAAGATCAAATGTCATGTGATGAAGATGGTGGAGGATGGATGTTCATGTTGCTGAAGTAGTGGGCTAATTGAGTTCCAAAGCTCCTCATTTCTCTGGTTAACCCATCAATTGAAGCTTGCATGCCATCTAGCCTTGCATTTGTATTTGAGCCTTCCCTCTAGATGGTCGATTCGGTTGAGGATCCATTTGGTGTAGTGTGGTGCTTGGCCTCTTGAGGATGGATGTGGTTTTGGAGCTTGTTCTCCCTCACCTTGAGCTTGCCTAGATGAGCTTTCCCCTTTCTTCCTCTTTGTAGCCAACTTTGCCTTGTCGTTCTTCTCTAGGAGCTGCCATTTCTCATTCTTCCACACACAAACATCAATAGTGGACAAATAAGCACAATCTAAGTATTCCTTAGAGTACCAGAAAAAGGGTGTGTTATTAAGGTCAAGTTCTTTATAAAATATGTCTAATTGGGTGGCAAACATCCCACACAAAATCTTGCCCTCAATGCTCACACTTGTCCTAATAAATTTGTCAAACAAAAAGGATGCCAAACAACATTTTTCTTTGTTCACCATACACCAAAGCATAAATAATTGATCCCTAAAGACATTTCCCCCACTTTCTTTTCTACTAAAAATAGTATATGACAACCACCTATGTATTACTTGCAAAGCATGGCTTTTGATTTTGGAGGCCTTAGACTTGGAGGAATCATAGTAATTTTCCCCCGAAATTTCCTTCCAAAATTCACCTTGGTTAAATTCTTTACAAACTTCCTCATGACCATCACTTCTCACACCCAAAATTTCATTCATGCTATCCGTATTAAGCACCCTATGCTTATTGAATAATCTAAACTCAATTCATTCTTGAAAAGTAGACTTCTTAAGGGATGCCATAAATTCACATGCCAATTCTAGGAAAAACATAAGACATAACACCCACAAACTTTAGGAATCCTATATTATTCACATATCCATGCACCTCATCATCAATTCCTAAAGTTTCTAATGTGTCAATAGAGATATATTTATTAGCCACAACCCCCATCTGCATAAAGTGTACATATCTAGCCTTAAATACAAAATCACCCCCAAAATAGACATACCTTAAATTCCCCATGTTAAATTGAGCTTCAATCTCCAATCCATCAACTTGTTGTTGTTGTTCATCCATGGGTTCATCCTCTTACATTTCTTCTTGTTCTTCCTCCATATACTCATCATCTTCATGTTGGGTTTGTCTTGAAGACCCAATCATCCCCTTCCCCTTTGCTTTGTCTTTCTTTG
>CANYLF012848120.1:0-10471 GCA_948193215.1 Bocquillonia castaneifolia
ACCCCAAACTTCCATAAACCTAGATGTTCCCAAAAATTACTCTACCAATCAATATTATGCAATGCATTACATACAATTATGGTGCAATTGTCATGATATGATTAGTGTTTATCCCCTAATCTAGAAACTAGGCCGTGACACCAAGTGTATGTCTCTGATGACATATTACGTTCACATGAGAATTTTTTTAATATAAGTAGCTGCCAACTTAGAAGATGTTAGGATATATTTGAAATTTACACTAAAGTTTATAATTGTATATTTGAAATTTTTATTAAAGCTTGTGATATATGTAAGTGTGTCATGTTATCTCAAACACATGTTTAGATATATTTAAAAATAAATTGAAAGTTCAATGATTAATTTGAAACACTTTTTAAAATAAGATGTTTGAAAATTATATTAAAGTTGGAGATATATGAATCAAGATCCTCTCATGTTCATTTTAAACATCAGAGGTCATATTTGTTTAATCTCAGTCATTAAATTTAAAATCAATGATTGAGATGCTTTTATCTAAAATTAACAACTCACTCTTCAAAATTTAAATTCAAGTTTTTGATGAAATCTTAACCATTTATTTTATAACTAATGGTGTAGATTATAACATGACCTCTCATGTTCAATTTTAAACATGAGAGTGTCCTAATCCAGAGATATATAGGACTATTATGTCGTCTAATTTCAATGTAATTTACAAGGGCATTTTAAACTTTGTATATCAATATTTTAAAATTTCTCAAAAAAAATATCAATGTCTTATATTATTTTGGAATTAACAAAAATGTCTATTATTATTAGGACAGAGAGTATATTATATGTTGTTTTATTTTTATGGGGACAATAAAATGTAGTATCTTTTACAAGTCATATGACTTTTTTTTTGACCTTCCGAACCAAATAATAATCGAAATAAGAAGTATGTATTTGTTTTTTTTAGTAATTTAATATAGATGAAAAAAAATCAATTAGTCAATAATATGTTTCTGCCTTTTTTTCTGCTTAAGTTTATAATGGAAAAAACCAGTGGATTTGCTCATTTATTTATTTCTTAACATAATCAGTGCCCTCGGAAATTAAAAAGGTTGGATCTTGATGAATGTTTGCAACTAAGAGAAGTTCCAAATCTCTCTTCGGCTACGAACTTGGAGCATGTAAATTTAGACAGCTGCGTGAACCTGAGGATGCTTCCGGAGATCCCAAGAGGTATAAAATATTTACACCTAAGCAATATCGGAGTAGAAGAGTGGTCCTCATCGATTCAGTGTCTCGATAATCTTCATGGCTTGTATATGAGAGATTGTGAAAACATTACAAGTCTTCCGATCAATCTTATTCTGAATATTGAAGGCGGATATAGTGAACTTGATCTTAGTGGCTGTCGGAATCTTCAGAAGTTGTCAGAGATCACAGGAAATGTGTGTAGAGTTGATTTAAGTGGGACTGCAATAGAAGAACTGCCATCATCTTTCGGATGCCTCTCTTCACTGGAGACCCTTGATCTCGGAGGTTGCTCAAAACTTGAGAAATTGCCTCCTTTGCATGGTTTGATTTCACTTTGGACTCTTGATCTCAGAGGCTGCTCAAACCTCGAGAAATTGCCTCCTTTATATGGTTTGACTTCTTTACAACGTTTATTTCTAATGAAATGCAAGAGACTCCAATCTTTGCCTAGCCTTCCGCAGGGATTAGAACTACCACTAGTCCAAAATTGTACATCGCTGATATCTGTAGAAGCACCTTGGCGTAATATTGCATCTAAATATGAGATCATGAATGAGGCCAATTATTGTAACTGCGTAAATTTGGACGAGAATTCACGTTCCAACATTCTAGCACATGCAGAGTTCAGTCTAAATGGAATGACTGTAATCCACTCTCTCTTTCACCCTATTTTTATTCTCTCTTCTCTACCTAATTTATTAAATTTATAATCAGTTTTTTTCTTCTTCTTTATTTTTTTTTTTTCAATTAGAAGGAAATCGGAAGATATTCCATTAATGTTGGTATGCCTGGAAGTGAAATTCCGAAATGGTACCAATATAAAAGCTTTTACAAGTTCACATTCCGAAATTCCGAAATGGTACCGAAATGGATCATCCATTTTTATTCCCTTTGGGTCTTCTCATATTAACACTGAGTTCCTCGGTTTTGATATTTCCATTGTTGTTGAATCCAACTCAAGCTTTTACAAGGATCTCGACTTTGATCATGAATGCCATATCAAAAATGTTGTCGGTGAAACAAATAATTTGGAATCTAAACTCTGCATTTTTATAATGAACTTGTAAATGATTTTGCCTCTTTTTTATTTTTCTTTTTCGTTTTCGACTCTATCATTAGGCACATCCTGCTATTCATGTCACATAACAATTTAGGAATTTGGCCGCTCAAAAAAAAATTTAGGAATTTGGTGATATCAATCCTAATATAACAAGATTTTTAAAAAATTAAAAAAATAAACATGCATGTGTGGCATTGGCATTTCTCTAAACATTTATTGTAATGTGTGTGAAAGAGTCTAATGCAACTATAAAAATCAGTTTAACCATCTAAAAATTTAGATAAAGAAAAAAGATTAGGTAAAAATACAAATAAATACTTGAAGTTTTTCTTAATAAATATTTAAGCTCTTAAACTATCAATCATCTATACATCTTAATTTTCAAATTCATAAAAAACGGTGCAAATCAGCATTTACCTAGTGAAATGTTAACGGGATTAGAACGAAGAAAGATAGCATGATTAACCCAACATGAATATTAAAGAAAGAGAATTAAAAGGGATTTATTTGTAATCCCGTTAACATTTTCATAAGGTAAATGCTGATTATTAGATGTCCTCAAACTTTTTTTCTTTAGGCTGTAATTTCTTTAGACCCTTCCTTTCCTCTTGGTCTTTCTTTAATATACATAGCACTTAACAAAAAAAAAAAAATGTTTGTCGATGAATATTCACTTTTAAGTAAGTGACAAAAATAACCTCACTTAATTGATTCCAACTCGCTATTTTCTATCCTTTTATTTATTCAATTTTCTTTCGCACTTGTGCAATTTTTGATAGCATGTCTTAACATTAATCACCCATTTGCAACAAGTCTCAAACTTTGCCATATATGGATGATACTAGACCAGTTTCCTCACTATAATGTAAACTTGGCTAGTCACCTTTACAGGTTCTTTTGGACAAGCTAACGATAGAGACGCCAGCAAAAGAAGAATGGCAAACGAGGAAGAGGAACCACAACCCAAAAGAACAAAAGATTTCTTCTCTGTGCCAGCAGAAGGATGCTCCTTCAATTCTCTCAGGTTCTTTATTTAAGTTGTTTATTTTCCATCAAATTCTACCAGTTGCTTGTTACTTAAAGACGGATAGAGTCTGCTTTTCAAATGATGATTTGGAATGTAAACTCATCAAACTAATTTCAACAGAGCACATAAAATAAACCTGGATATTGAATGTGTTTGGCTTTACTGCTAGGATAAATCACTTTATGCAATGTCAGTGTTTTTTAGGTTGCACAGAGATTGACATGAAAAACATAACCAACCACAAATATATCTAAGATAAATATCACAGCCGGTTACACAGAAGTTGTTGGAACGTCTCCGTCAACTAAGAAAACCCTTCAAATTTTTCTACAAATACTTTTAATGCAAATTTTAAATGTATCACAACCTTTAATATAAATTTTAAATATATCCTAACATTTACTCTTTGGTGATGAATTGGATAATGAATTGGCTGCGCAATAACTTGTTGAGGTAAGAATCTATTTAAAAGGAAAAAATTTGAAGATAAAAAAAATCAAAATCATTTCAAATAATATAAAATATTTGATGTAAGAATCTATTTCTCAGTGTGGGCAATAACTTGTTGGTCAATGAGGGAAAAGACCTATTCGTCAGTGGGGATAATTAAAGACCTACTTGTCAGTGGGGCAATGACCTGTTTGTCAGTAGTGCAAGGATCTATTTGTTAGTTAAGATAAGGACCTATTTGTCAATGGATAAAACTAAAATAATAAAGGGGTATATAAAGAATTAAATATATGGGTCAGTAAGGGCAGTTGCCCCCATTGCCTACATAGTAGATCTGCCTCTTCTTGGTGCATTAAATTATTGCCCATAATTTGAGACAATAAAATCTTTAAAACTGCCCATGTTTTTGGGATGGAAGAAATAATTAAGACACATTGAATGTTAAAATATAGTGTATTCTATATTTGGTATCAAATTTGACACCAATTATATCAAATGCCAAATTTACCATGAAAAATAGCACTGCATTGAATTTTTTTCATCATAATTCTAAATTGTAGTATTGATCCCAATATAACATTCTATTGGGGATGTTTTAAGTGTATCATGTCATCTTAAACACAGATTTGGATATAATTTCAAACATGATAAAAATTTTAAGATTTAATTTGAAACACTCTAAAGGTCAGAATATATTTGAAATTTGGATTAAAGTTCAGAATATATAAAACTATTACATCTTTTTGAATATAATAGAACACTTATAATAGAACACTTAAATAAAAAAAATAGAACATTGAACATTTATGAAATACACACATATAACTCGTATTGATTTTGAATAAAATAATAATTTTAAAATTTTCTATCACATCATTATTTTCTTTCTCATCATCATCAGTAGCTATCGATATGAATTATAAATTATAAAGAAAAGAAAATAAGAATTAGATATAAAAATAAAAAAAGGCACACATATATTTATATTTGTTTTTGGCATATTTGTAGTATCTTTGCAATTATTATGTGGTATGCAAGAGGATGCCCACCATATCCTTTTGCATTGTACTAAAACCTCCTCTTTATGGAACCTACTTCTTAATAAGGTGGGAATTCATTGGTCTATGCCGGAGAAGCTTCATCAGTTCTTGGAGCAATGGCCCTATATTATTCATTCTAAGAAAAACAGGAAGTTGTGGTTCCTCATTGGTCATCTTCTAATTTGGGAATCGTGGAGGTCCAGAAATAATAGGATTTTTTTATAGGAAGATCACTGATATTGATTCTATTCTTTTCTCTTGTATTTTTAGGGGTGTCATAAATTTTAAAAATTATTACACTGATTTTGTATTTTCGGGAACTGATGTGTATACAGCTCCTGATTGTATCTTCTTCTAGGCTCCGCTTGGATCTGTAGCCATTTGTGCGAAAGTTTCTCAAGCACTTGAGTCTTTGCCTTTTTAGGCTTTAATAAATTATATAATTTACCAAAAAAATATAATTAGGAAATATTAAAAAAGAAAACAATTGAAAATCTTTTTTCTAATTAGGGAAAATAAATAAAAAAAATATTTACTCCCTCCGTCCCATCTAAGAGGACCCTTTTCTCTTTTTTTTGATGTCACATCTAAGAAGATGCTTGCGTTTTCAATGTACTTTTTACCTCAATCTTTCTTTTTTTCCCTCCTTACAATTCTAATTAAAAAGACATTTTATTATTCTTAACACAATTTACAAGACATTCATTAATAGGGGCAAATAAGAAAAAAATAATATGTATTTATCTCTTCTTAATATATGTGAAAAGTGAAATGGATCTTGTAGAATGGGACGGAGGGAGTACAAAATAATGGTTTATTATAAAAATAACAATTCTTTTTTAAATAGAACAATTAATAAATATAATTTCAATAAAAGAAAATAAACACTACACCTGCCCAAAAAGGTAGAGAAAGTAAACACTTGAATTAAGAAGATAGTTAAATTTAATTAATTAATGGTTTTTCAAAAATATCATTGAAAATATAAAAATTGTTAAATGCATATAAAAATTAAAACTTTTTTAATTATATATAAGGGTAATTCAATAATTTCATTTTCTAATCACCACTATAACAACTTTTTGTATCTTTATTGGACAAAAAAATAATACTTTCTTATAAATGTTTTTGGAAGGAAGACTGCAATAAATTTCTTAAAAAATTTTATAAAAATTTGCCGGAAATTTCCATTAATTTTATAAAAATTAGTAAGTTTTTTTATTTATTTATTTATTTATTTATTTTTATCTATGTAGATAGAAAGGATAGTAATTTTGTCTTTTCCTTTGGCAAAGATGTAGTGATAAATGATATATTTTAAAAGAAAAAAAATTGAGCATTTGTTTTATACTTGTTACACTTTATAGTTCTATGATATGCATCATCATGATTACAAAGCTTGTAATTTGAACCTATAGTTTCTTCACCTAATTAAAATGGTGCTTGTATGAATCTTTTTGGTTAAAAGGAAGAGACTGGTATATCCTTAAATTTTCAGTAAATTTTGTTTTCATACTAACTTTTAAAACATTCTAGTTGAATTTATTCGTCATATTTGTGTTTTGTTTCAAATCTATTCTAAATGGTGCTGAAATGACATATTCTCAATAATGCTATATGTTCAATACGGTGCCAATGACACCCTTAAATATTTGACATATCAGTAAAAAGTAGGAAAAACCTAGCTATTTATATATCCAGAATTATGATAAAAATTCCAACTATATCATGAGTTAAAAATTGTTTAGATTTACACCCTAATTTTACAATTTATTCCAAATCTATCAAACCTTCAAATGTGTCAACCAATAAGAATTTATTTTAAATTAAAACTATGCCGTTTTGAAAAAAACCATAATAAAACATTCTTATTTGAAATTTACTTCAAATGTGTCAACGAATACAATGTTGTTTGAAACTAAAACTACATCATTTTGAAAACAAAATCATAATAAATGATTCATATTTGAAATGTTAATAGATTTGAAACAATTTGTAAAATCATGGTTTAAATCCAAACAATTTTTAGGAATATATTTGAGATGTTCATTATTATTCGGAATATATAAAAAGGTTTTAATTACCTAAAAAGTATATGGTTGGATAGATTTGAAATATAAAATATACAATTGGATAGATTGAAAACAAACCGTAAAAATGATGGATCAAATTGAAACGATCTAAAGATTATGATGGAATTTATATTTGGTGAAAAGGTTACATAAAACTATTATCCCTAAAATGACTTTCTCTAATAAATTGTCAAATAAATTAATAAGGTGAATTATAAACTTTGAAGCCCCTTAGGTATGAGTTATGATCCATGTGCCACTTCATGTTGACAACCACTCTTTGCCTCATAGATATGTTTCTAACCCTCTACGTTGTTGCTTTTGTAGTATAGGTGGCATTCAGATTATAATCTGATATTTTAACCCAAAAAAAAAATTAGGTTAGTATATGTATTTTAATAGAATTATTTAAAATGAAACAAAATAGAAACCTTTCTAGCCCACCAATTTAGTAGACTGACAAATGAGGAGTTTATAAGTCTTCAAAACTCTCACCTCTTAATTAGTACTCTATTCCCAAATAACGATTGAGATCCTCCAATTTTTAGGAACCCTTTCTAAGCTCCTTCTGTGATTGATACGTTGAATCACAAATGAGAAGTCAACTCTCGAAAATGGTTTCTTCTTCATATCTGATACGCATATTCCTATCATATTGTCATATTAAAATATTTTCATATTTTTCTTAAACATCATAGTCCTTCCACACTCTATAAATTTCCAATATCATAAACAAATTAACCTATCAATTTCTCTTAACTTAAGATTTGATCAACTGTGATTTTATGCAGGTAAGGCTGAATGAAACTAAAGGGGTGTTGGAATATGATACAGATCACATAGACAAACAAGTGTGTGTTTTCATTGAGAAATATGAAAATCTATCTAGTGGAATTTTCATAATTTCTATCAACATTTATTTTATTTATTTTTAGTATTTTTATTTTACTGGATTTTAGGTAATGTTTAGTGAGATGTAATGGAATGTAATGTAATTTAATGAGTATGTAAAAGATCTCTTGTTTACATTGCTCATTGTATTACATTACATTCCATTACATCTCACCAAACATTGCATTAAGACTTTTTGCCATATTAAAGTTTGTCTATTTAAACATTTGTTTTAGGATTTTGCAAACATTATTGTTTTTCTGAATAAAAATAGTTGTGTTCCCTAACAAAATTTAGTGTTTGTTGAATTTTATTGCCTATATTCCTAGCATTTATGAGCAATTCAACTTGTTTGTAAAAGGTTATTGTTTGGCAATCATGCGCGATTCAACATACGACTTCAATTATTTTTTATTGTGAGCTTCCACCACATCAATTGGCATTGAAGCTTCGTTTGTCTAAGGAGATGGCATAATGCAGACAACAACAACAACATTTAGAGGAGGTTTTATGATGATTTTAAATGAATGGAGCAGAGAATTGAGCATCTAATCGATCAAAGGATTTATAATTTGATAGAAAGATCAATTGATGGGATGAATATATTATTTGTTAATCATAGTAGGATAATTGCAAATCCAAAGAGAAATTCAGTTTATGATGAGCAAAGGAACTCGTTTGTTGATGAGTTTAAGAATAAACGTAGTGAAGACAAAAATAATTATGAGGAGGTTCCTCAAAAGCGTTCTTGACCTCATGTGCAGGGTGATGATAGGAGGAAATGGAAATCAGGAATGAAAACTGAAATCCATGAATTCTATAGTAGCTTCAACCTGAAGAGTTTCTTGATTGGCTAGCTGCGGTAGGCCCTGAATTTTAAGGGCGTTCCAAAAGACAAATGAGTACCCTTAGTGGAAACTTGTTTTAGAGGAAGAGATGTCATAGTGGTTTTATAGGTGCATTAATCCTAGAGGCGCTGTCAATGTTAGCGGTAGTCGTGCAAACCATGCAAGTAGTGGTTTAATTGTTGGTAATGTGGCCAACCAAGGGGTGTGGCAGCTTCATATGGTAATGCCATAAAGTTTAATAAGGTTGGCCCAAGCAGTATTAAGTGCTTTGGGTGTGGAGAAGTGGGCCATAGGCAATTTGAGTGTAAAAAAGGAGGTAAAAGAACCTTATTTGTTAAAGCAGATGAGGATAACAATGATGCTTTTGTTGTCGATAAGCCTGACTTTGATTCTAAACCTATTTATTACGAGGTCGTATTTAACCCCTAAGGTTGTTGTCCTGATAATAATTGGCTACAAAATAACATTTTCCAGTCAGCTTGTACTATTAAGGGGAAGGCACATGTGTAAGTTTTTTTTATAAATGCCGACAGTTGTGAAAATATAATTTTAGTCCAGTTAGTTCAGAAATTGGTTATTGGGACATAAAAGCACCCAAATCCTTATGAGATCGCCTAATTGAAACAAGGGGGTGAAGTAACAGTTTTAAAGCGTGCTTTGATTTCTAATTCTATTGGAGTAAAGTATAAGCATGATGTTTGGTGTGATATCATTACCATGGATGCATGTCATTTATTGTTAGCGCGGCCTCGGCAGTTTGATAGGCAAGTTATGCATGATGGAAATGCTACTACATATATAGTTTCATGTTTAACGGCATGAGGATTGTATTGGTTCCTAGCAAAAAGCCTATGTAGAATATATAGTTAGTTGAAGGAAGTTGTTAAAGGTAGTGTAGGTAATGTTAGTTTATTGGCTTTAGAACAGTTTGAGGAGTTGTGTGATTCTTAAGTTGTGTATGTTTTGATAGTAAAAGGAGTTGATGATGGGATGCAATTCTTGATGTAGTTTTACCACTTTTAGAGGAGTTCAGTGACGTGGGCATTTTTAATCATAAACTTAGCGCATTTTTAATTGATCATACACCATTGAAAGTGCACCCTGCACATAATTGATGCAATTTTTCCATAAAAAGTAGAAGAGTTTTTGAAAGTGCACCTTTTCTGCATTCCAAAGTTGTATGATATTGCTATTTTTCAGATTAAGTTCAACAAGGTTCTCCATTGAAAATTTTAAATGGCAAAGTTTCACAAGGATATTCCTCCCAATGTGACGAACTTAGCATGTTTGGAAGACACCTTAGACCAGATTCAAGCACGAAGACAGGTTCTTTGTTCTCTTGAGATCTGTAAAATTTGAGCAATCTCAAGTTTTTCATCCGTGAAAAGGCTTTTGGTTGTAAGCAAATCTTCTTTACTCCGGATATGTGTAGACATAACCCTTGAACTCTGCATGCCTTCTTCTTCTCCTAATCATTAACAATAAACAATAAAGTTTGTGAGGGAAAATTTTTTAACAAAGAGGCCATCTCTTTAAAAGAGTAAGAAAAAAAAATTCATGTCTTACCATATTATTTGTCAACACTTGACAAATGTCTTTTGAGTTGCTCAATCTAATGCCTTCACTTTGAGCAATTTCTCTACCCATTTCCTGTATAAGATCATGCATATCTAATACATCATCTTCCAAAACAGTTAAGAGACACTTGTCTCGCAGGCGAATTATTCCCCAGCTAAAATTTTCAACACTGCAACATTCGAGAATATCTTCCACTCGATTTCTGCTCCATCTTCTAAAGAAAACTGCTATGTCCAAAAATATGTCTTTCTCCTCCTTCTCTAGTTCATCGTAACTTACTT
>CANYLF012848144.1:0-11649 GCA_948193215.1 Bocquillonia castaneifolia
ATTGCCATGAATGCAAGGTTGGCAACTTCATCCTCACTCTCCTCTTCACTTTCACTTTCATTTTGTGATGAGGAAGGGACTTGTTCATCTTCATCCCATCCGGCACTAAAGCTTTTCTTGTGCCTTCCTTGGAGTGTAGGATGATCAGGTTTGATGTGCCCTTTCTTGCCATATTGAAAGCATTTCATTGAGGAGCTACTCTTTTTGAATCTTTCTTTCTTTCTCCTCCTATCCTTGCATTTGCTAGATGACCCATTTATTTCTTGAATCATCCTTATCACCCTCTTAGAGAGAAATAGAATATGTTCTTCACTAGGGCCTTTCTTTCCTTCTTCATTGTTGCCTTCATCATCTTGAGAGGCTTTGAAGGTGATGTTTTTCTTCTTTTCTTCTTTCCTCTCACTTGCTTCTAGCTTCTCATCTTCATCATAGTTCATCTCATAGATTAAGAGAATGCCTGTGAGCTCATCGGTTCTCATGGTGGAGAGATCCTTCGAATCTTATAGTGAAGCAATTTTAGCTTCAAACTTCTTCCTAGGTAGGGACCTAAGAATTTTCTTATTGACTTCACCAGGGCTATAGATTTTGCCAAGTTTCCTTAGCCCTTCCATCAAAGCTAGAAGACGGTTGGTGAGGGAGGTGACATTTTCATCGGCTAACCTTTTGAAGGTTTCATATTGATAAACAAGAAGCTCAATCCTCTTGTTCTTTACATTGGTTGTTCCTTTATGATAGTTTACGAATGTTTTCCATATAGCATGGGTAATAGTACAATGAAGTACCCTAGCATATTCTTCTCTAGATAGAGAACCAAGTAAAATAGACATAGCTTTGTGGCTCTTACCATTGCTTTTTCGATGTGCATCTACCCAATCCTTTCTGTCAAGAGTTGTAGTCACCTCTCCTACGGTTATGGTTGGTGGTGTCCATTCATTTAGAACTTGATCCCAAACATTGATTTGGTCACTATTCAAATAACATTGCATACACAATTTCCATTAAGGATAGTCACTTCCATTAAAGTAAGGTCTCAAGCTTCCAAATACATCACCCGACATCTCTAATGATCTTCAAACTCCCAATTAATGAACAAATGAGCTATTAGGCTCTCATACTAATTGAAATGCCCAAGAGGGGGGGTGAATTGGTCTGGATTTAGAATTTTAAAAATGCTTTGGAGAATAGATAGAAATTTATAGTGGTTCGGTCTAACTCTTGACCTACGTCCACTTTTCCCAAATACACAATTTGGGGCTCCACTACCATAAATGGATTACAAGGAGATTTAACAGGCTATCTCTAACCTTTACAATGAAGATTTCATAGGCTATCTTTAACCTTTACAATGTGAGATTTCACAGGCTATCTCATGACCTTTACATTGAAGATTTAACAAGCTATCTCCAACCTTTACAAAGAGAATTTCAAAGGCTGTCTCCAAACCTAGAGTTTAACAAGGCTCACCCTAAACCTAGTGTTTACAAGGATAACACCAAACCTACCTTAGTGTTTCCCAATCCGCACAAATATTGACACTTGTACAAGGTAGAAAGATCACTCAACCCAAGCAATAAATGCTCTAGAGCTCTAACTACCCACACACAATAAATTCACAGAATGAATTTATTTACAAAGAAATTTAGAAAAATTAATTGCAAGAGATTGGCTATCTAAGAATATGTGTTATTTTCTTAAACATAATTAAGAGGGGTATTTATAGCCATAAACCCCAAAACTAGCTGTTAGAAACAACTTTAATTATGTCTCCAACGGATAGATGATTTTAAATCAAAAGTCAATGATTACACTTAATCACGGGCGTGAATCCTGTGTTGAGGACGCGACATTTAAAACATCTTCCAATGATCAAGTTGACTAGGAAATCATGAGGGCGATTTCCTTAGTCGCAGGTGCAATTTAAGTTCTCAGAAAATGCCTTTGATACGTATCTTCTGCCTCATGAAATCGCGGGGGCGATTTCTACATCGCTGGCACAATATGAAGGATCAAAAACTTGTGTTTTTTGCTTGCTGAAATCGCGGGGGCGATTGAACTGGGCAGTAACTTCATTTTTCACACAAAACACACCCTTCAAATCGCGGGGGCGATCTTGATATCGCAGGCGCAATCTAAGTTCCAGAGAGTTTGTTTATTTTGTCTTCTTAAATCGCGGGGCTGATTCACAGATCGCGGGCGTGAATTACAGATCATTTTCAATTTTGACTTTTGCTTAATGATCTTCAATCTACACACTTAAGAAACTTTGTTAAACATAAAATAAGGTTGTCAAGCTCAAAATAAGATGAATTGATGCCTTCAAGGCCAACAGATATCACCTACTGTAGGATAAATTGTAGGCACAAATGTGTTTAAACAATAAGGTTGACCAAGAATGCAAAATAAATATGACGTGTTTTCTGAGTGTAGGTTAAAAGTTTATGTAACTTGTTGAAGAGTATGAATCACAAGTTGAAGAATCTCATAAATCTTGAAAGAAAAATCACCGGACTATCATATTAAATTTGACTATAGCCAGAAGCTCTTAAGATAGTCAGATTTTGTGAATTTGTTCCCTCTTTGTCATGGTTGATCTTGATCAAGCCATTTCTTGATTTATATATACATATGTAATAAAATTGATTTCATCTAAATTTTGAGGATGAAATTTTTTTAGGAGCGTAGAATTGTAACACCCTTAAAAAATAATAAATAAAAATATTTTGGAGGATTTATAAATATTATTCAAAAGAATTTTTTTAATTCAATCTGGATGTATTTGTAAAAAAATTATTATTTAGGTCAATTTGTAATTTACAAAATATCTAAAAGTTAATATAGTCATTAACTATCATCATCATCATCATCATTGTCATCATCATTATTACTATTATTATAAATAAAAGAAGAGGAGGAGGCGGCATTGCCTCTCTGCCTCATTCTTTTGTTATATATATATAATCTCTCTCAAATTTCTACCTCTCATAACTCTCAGATATGGAGTTAGAATTAAATGATTTTGGTGTTTATGGATTCATGGTCTCTCAAGCTTCATTTTAAGTGGTCAATTGATAGGGTTTTATCAGGTAGAATTTGCAGATATGAGGTAATAAGTTTTAAACAGATTTTCTCATTTTCTGTTAAATTTGTTTATTGTTTTATAGAATTGATCATATATTTGAGATCTAGAGCTTAAGAGGAGTCCGATGGTGTTTTCAGAATTTAATTTTGACATAATTTGTATTGGTGACTTGGCGAGCCCCTCACAAGTGGACTTCAGCTGTGGACCACGAGCACTGTTCACGTACTATAGCAGATACTGTTCACATACTATAGCAGATAATGTTCACAGGACTGTAGTAGATACTATTCACAGTACTGTTCATTCGACCAGATATGTCGTTGAACTCAATTTTCGTGCTGATTTCAATTATACAATTGAAATCTACATATTATTTTCCAGTAATCTCTAAAAGCCTTTTTATATAATTTTAGCGGTGTTTTTAAAAAAAATAATTTGAATAATAACTATGTCCAAAAAATTAGTAAAGATTATGTTGAACATTAATTCGTATAGGGTTTTGGATAAAAAGCATCAGAATTGGAGGGATGGAATAAAAGCGCTAGTCAGGTAAGGAACTAAGTTATTTTTTTCTATATGAAGGTACCCCGGTTGTACCCCTGGATTATTGAGTTTGCATGTTAATTGTTACTATGTATTTATTCTGTGATATGTGTGTGTGTGTGTGTGTGTGTGAAATTAATTATTTTGACATAATAAGTAGGTATTTAACCTGTAAAAAGATGAGCATGTTGAATAGGAATTTCTAACCTTCCTTGTGTGTTTAATTACATGTCTTTTTACTTGTGTTGGATTTGAAATATGGATTTTCATGCTGGTTGATTAATTGATAAAGTGTTTAATTATTGAATTACTGAGTAAGTCAAGTTGAGATGTTGTTAATGTTGATTGTGTTTGAAATGGGCATGGATTGACGCGGGGAAAAAGGATTGTGTGTTTCGGGTAAGCTGAGTCGGTGGGATAACTGCCTATTTGAGGAATGGCGAGACTGAGCCGATGGGATAGTCTCGTCGGTGGCCACCTATTTATATTTGTGAAAGAATGAGAAAATGATTTGGTGAGAATTTGGTGAGGATGAGTCATCCGCTTGGTCTTGTGATTGAATTTTTGTATTTTTGGTATTTCTTGTGTAAATGGTTGAATTTTCATTATGGTGAGATATTGATTAAATTGAGATTTTATGAATTGGTTGTGATGGTGTTGTGCCTCACATATATGTGAAATTTATGAGAAAGGTGGATGTGTGCGGTGGCTGTGTGCGATATATATAAAGAGAATATTACCTTTCTCATAAGTGAAAGGTGGCTGTGTGCGAATATATTACCTTTCTCCTAAGTGGATCATTTATGTCTAGTGTTTCATGATAAGATTTTGATAATGTGGCATTGTTGAAATTGTGAGATTGTGAATTTATGAGAAGTTGAAATAATTGAGATAATCATGGATAACATTACAGTAGTTATCCCAATGTGTATTATTGATATTTTACTTGTTTTTGATGATGACAGTGTGATGATTTTATCGTGTTATGAATATTGAGATTGTCACATTTGGTATATCTTTTATAACATGATAGTGATAATGTGACATGATTATTGACATGATGCAATATGATATTAGATTATTTAAATAAAAAAGATGGGTGTAATAAAGATTAGAATTGGATAATTATATGTGATGTGGTTTATGATTTATGTTCTAAATTTGTTATAGGGTGCAAATTTGTTTGCTATACTGCATGTATTTATATGTTCTGATAAATTAATATAAATGAGCATATTATGCCAGTAACGAGGAAGTCTTAGAAAAAGTCTTCAAATATTAAGTTGGCTATATTTATATAGATGCTTATTTTTTCACTGAGCATCAAGCTCATTATTTTCCTCAATAATCCAATGTTGTAGGAAAATCAAAAAGGAAGAGAATGCTAGAATTGGTAGAGCTTCATGTGACTAGACTCCAGCGATTTAGGGAAAAGTTTTTTTGTTATTATTAATATTATTTTTAATTTTATTTATTAACAAGTAGTAATAATTTAAATTTTATTATAATATTTGTATACGAAAGTTTATTATATGATAAAGTAAACATTTTTAGTGAACATATATTAAATATATGTATATTATGGTGTTAAAGTTGAGGTGTTACAGGTCCTCTACTACGAAGAGGAGTAGGATGAGTAAGCCGGCTAGCCCAGGTACAGGATGTTTGCGACACATAAGGGGCAACCAATCATATGCTGAACATGCTGCTGCAATAGTAAGTCACTAATTTTATATTCTAAACAAATTCTGCTTTTAATTATTTTAATTACCTGTAAACACCCGATTTTTGGATGTAGGTATGTGGAAGCGGTGCAGGAGCCCAATGATGAATACGGTCCTACCTGGACCACTCTGTCACCCAGTTTCTCATAGAAATGTGCCGAAGGGTTGAAAATGATTTCAAAACATTTTCAAAATAAGCTTTCAGGCCCAATTGATGGTCTGGCCGGATGTCTAATGATCCGGCTGAACCTTCAATATCCCCACATTCTACAGAAGCATGATTTAGGCCTAAAAGCCCAGCTGGCCCGTCAATGATCATTTGGTAGGATGTTCATCAATGGTTCAGCCAGGTGATCACTTTGATATGACAAGTTATGGGGCAAGATGCATGAATTGATAATGCACTCGAGGCCTATAGCCAACAACGGCCTATACCCATGCTGCAACTTGAACAAGTTACTGAAGAAGATTCATTTTTCCCCTATAAATACTCAAAGTTTTAACACTATTAAGGGGGGACGGTTGGAGGTGATTCAAAGAAACAATCGAGCACACACACACTTGTTTTCCAAACTTAGTTTCGCTGTAAATTCATTACACAATGCTTTGGGTCTCCAAATGAGGAGACTACGTGAAGTCTAGAAGCTCATTTTCTATCCAAAAGCGGTAACCTACCTCTATTTTGAGGGCAACCAACCATCCATGAAGCATCCATACATCTAGAATAAGCCTATCCTTGCATTTATTTATCATTAATTAGTTTACTGCAATATTCCATATTTCATATACTAATTTTGTTTCATATTTTGATTGCATATACGAGCCTTACGAGAAGCCAGGAGGATGTAGAACCAACCAGAACCAAGTTTGGATCTGCGTGGCCCAAGCTCCAAACTTAAACAGCGTCTACACTTAAGGACTTAGGCTATCACCATAAGCCATTTTTACAATCTAAAACAGATACATAGGTGTAGTTTAAGACTTCAATGTCCATGTGCATTCATTGTTCATAAGAAATAGGGGAAGACATACTTGGAGCTCGACTTGCAGGTCCAGCCGAATGATCAATGGTCTGGTCGGATGATCCTGAGGTCCGACAGGATCGATGTTTGAGACCCAAACGGATGTCCCACCTACTTAGATTATTTTTAAACTTGGGCCTGGCCCAAACCAATCATTCGGCCGAATCACCAGCCAAAGGTCCGTCCGGACCTTCACAATGGGGAGGAGAACCAAACGAAATAAATCTATGGATCGACTAATCTGAAGTTTTAAGGTCGGCTGATGGGTCCTCTGCAGGACAAATCGGTCGATCAGTAAGACTCTCTTGTTATTTTTATGTAAATCACCTATGCTTAACTGTAAATAATTAATCAGACATTTATACTAAATAAAACCCGGTAATAAGTACAATACAATGGTAGAAACTCATTTCACCTTTCCTTTCTTTAAGGGTGTTTGTATATTACTGCCATTCCAATATTTTGGGTAAATAATAAATAAATTAATGTGTGAATATTAACTCGTAAATATAAAATAAGCTAGAAACTAACCGTAGATGTTATGCATGTAAATGAATAAGGAAATAATCCACTTAACTAATTATTCTTAAAATCAGTAGTAACCCACCAATAGAACAACTAGCACTTAATCAACCAGGGTTAACTACAAATGACCTAATGCAGAACTAAAATTGTTTAGAAACAATATTAGGTGCTCATCCATTGCATCCTACTTTCCGAGTGATTTATCACTTTATATTGTTTATCTCTAGTAGGAAATAATGACCTCATTACTTAATTAAATGGGAAATTGCCCCAAGAATGGATGACGAATTTCAAACCCATAAATCATCTGGTATGATGACGAATGGGGATTCCTAAGGAATCTATATGTTTGTTAATCACTAGGTGATCCTCATGCAATTCGGGTGGCGACACCACAACGTTTTCATAAAATCCATAAAATTCCATCTAGTGAGTCTGTCACCATTAACATTAGACACCAACCGATGGGCAGGTTCCAAGCACACTGTCCACAGTGGTGACTCCAATGGGAAAGTTTTCATAAATAAAATGAATGAAGATTCCAAGCAATTTACCATCTTTTTAATTAATCTGGTCATTGTTCTCCTTTTGCATTGCACGTAGTTTTGCATTTCTAGGGTCCCTAATAAATCCTAGTACCATCTATAATGCAATCCAATGATTCTACACCAGTTTCTTGGATTGTATTATCGGTGGACCACTCACGGTGATTGGGAGTCCTACCTGGCTTACCATTTTAGCAGTGGTTAATGAGTCACAGTTAATGGGAAGCCCATACTAGATCTCCTACCATCCTAGCAATGGTTAATGGGAGTCCGAATCTGTGGGAGCCTTCTTAGCCAAACTAACGAGTCAAAGACCAACATGTAATGACTATAGAAGTTTCCACTAGGTTGTATCCGCTAATCCTAGCTGTTGCAATGCTGCAATGAGTATTTATGATAGTTAAGCCTAAAGCCTATACCAAAACTCTGTCTGCCTAAAGATAAAACTTAGGTACAAGGATACAGACTCAATTATCATAAGTGCTATTATATGCTAGGATAGTTTGAGAGGACTTTCTTATGCGATGGTACTATCATCCCCTATTGACGAAATAAAGTACCCCGGCCTACCTAGGAGATGGACTTTTCACCAATGGAATACGTGTGTGGGAGAAATAAGGTTGGAAGGCTTGGCATTCGGTAGTAATTGTTACGTGTTTAGCTAACAGTTTTCTTGTTTCCATGTCATGCATACATGCATACATGCATCTGCACCTCATGCATACTGCTAACACCTCTGTTTTGCAATAAATATTGAGTCTCAGTTGGCCTGGAAATGAGTAGGAAGGCGTTTGGTTTGAGGTTGTGTTGATCAAAGAGAGTTTAATCTGAGTAGAATGGCCGGATCAGGTCAAACCTTGGATATGGAAGCAATGATGGCTGCTCTGAGAGTTATGATTAGGGAAGAGGTCCAGAATGCCGTTAACACAATAGGGCACTTGAGGATCCGCCTCCTAAAGGGGAAGATGAAAATGATGACCAAGATGCCATCTCAACCTTAACTAGAAGGATGGAACAGTTACAAGACATGGTCAGGGGAAAGAAATTTGATGTTGACTTCGACCTAGACAGTATGGGGGTCAAAGGCATGAAGAAGTTATCCCCTAAATTCGATATGCTCGACATGTAGAAATTTGACAGAACTAGGGATCCGAAGCTCCACATTAAGTAGTATGGTTCCATCATGGCTGCTACACGTTTAGATAATGAACAGAAAGTGTGAGTGTTCCCTCTGTCCATAATTGGGATAGCTCAAGGCTGGTATCACCTACTGCTGACCACTGTTCAGTCTGACTGGAAGGAGCTTTATGATGCATTCATGGGGTAATATTCATACAACACCAAGCTAGAGGTTTCCCTAAGAGACTCGAAAATGACCAAGCAAAGATATAACGAGTCATTTGCTGATTTCCTTACTCGTTGGAGGAACAAGGTGGCCCTACTTAAAGATAGGCCTTCTGAAAAAGACCAAGGTAGGATTGTGGTCTGAAATGTACTCCCAAGGATGATATAAACACAGCAAATTATGAATCCTAAGACTTTTGGTAGCCTGTACAATGATGGGTTGCAGTGTGAAGAAATAGAGGCTGAGATAAAAAAAAAACCAGAGACAAAAATCTACCAACAATCGCCCTTCAAACATGAAGAAAGTTGATGTAAACCGGGTTGTCACTAACCGAAAAATTTTCCAACTTCAACCAACCTTTGTCCAAAGTATTTGAAAGACTCGAAAGACAAGGCCTGATTAAACCCGAAGTAGCCAAATTCCCACCTAACCTAAATTCACCAAGTCACAGCCCCTATGCTTACTGCAACTTCCACCAAACACCTAGACATTCCACAGACAACTGCATCAAACTTAAACACACCATCGAAGACCTTATTGAAGATAAAAAAATCACTGACCTAGATAACCGACCCCCTAGCACCAAGCACAACCCTTGAAGCTGGGTTTCTTTGAAGCTGAAGTCCTAGCCTCTTTTAAAAGTGAGTCTGACTTTAGGAATGATGTCACTAACCACTTAAAGCAACTGAAAGAAAAGTTACCACAGTTGGGAGATCTGAGGGATTCTTACATGCTACAGATAAAGTCAAACGGGGATGTCAAAGATGTTTACATGTTTGATGCTTGGTATTCCTCCAGTGATGATGAAGTGGAGATGGTAGATGCATTTCGCCTAACCCAAGATGGTGAAGCCTCATTACAACAAGTCACCCGAAGTGGTAGGGATTACCAGAGGAAAGATTTAGATAGACATATGCTAGAACCCGGCCACATGAGGGATGGCCCTGCCCCTGAGATTGTTAGAGACACTGGGGAAGTCAAAGAGGATCTAATAACTGATCAGCTGAAAAAGACTAAAGCTAATCCAAGTATCTAGGACTTGTTGGTTTATTTGGAGTCATACAGAAAAGCTTTGGTGGACGCCCTGTCTAAAATCAGGGTTCTAAAGGATGTTTCTCCAGAAAACATGGTCGAACTCATGATGGAAAAGAAGCCCGGTGAAATCACATTTTCTAATGAAGACTTGCCCCTAGAAGGTTGTGATCACAACAAAGCTCTATACATGATGTTGAAGTCAATGGCAAAAAAACTTCCTGCTTCATGGTAGACGACGGGTCTGCCATCAATGTCTGCCCTACCAAGCTCCTCTCTAAGTTAGGAATTTCACCTTTAGATCTGAAACTATCAGACCTTGTCATTCGGGCCTATGATGACTCTAAAAGAAGCATTGAAGGCATGTTCACCGCCAAAATAAAAGTTGGGCCAATCAAATATGAAGTTAACATCACTGTGTTAGACATCCCTATGACTTTTACAGTGCTATTGGGAAGACCCTGGTTTCACTCCTTAGGTGGAATCCCATTGACGCTTCACTAGAAAATAAAATTCCCATACGAAGGAGGAATCCTGGCAGTCAAAGCTGAACCAATTCATTCCATAGCAGTGATATAAGCTGCACCTAAAGGTGAAACCTCCCCTATTGGTTTCCAGATCCTGAGAATCTATGAAGACCAAGTGAATTCGCAAGTCGGCTCTATACTTCAGAAGATGAACTATTTCCCAGCCCTTGGCCCAGGCAAGAATCAACAGGGGATCACTACATTCCCCAACTTTAAAACTTAGACCACCCGTAAAGGTTTGGGGTACACAAGAGATTCTTCGAGGAAAGAGAAGGAGAATTTTACCAAGAAAGGAGGTCTGTATGAGTTCTTTATCCCTGAGACCTAGAAAACCCTTAACGAAACTGGGTGTAATAACCGTAATTTTCGGTTTTATAATTTCTAGCTCGGGAATCTATTTTTGGCATTCATTAAGTTTTTAATTATCAAAAATTAAAAAAAATAGTAAACGATGTTCATTTAATCTATAATTTTTCACGGGAGGCCTAAATATATTCCCGAACTTACCATAAAAATTTGGGGCGAAACTGAGTTAAGGAAAAATTTTAATTTAAGAAAAGGACCTAATTGCAAACTCAAAACTTGGTTTTATATACACATATCTGGCAGATAGACTTATTTGGAAGAAAACTTCAAAACCTTATTTCTGAACAGTACCCAAAACATCTGAATATATCACTGTAGATCCCTCACCTTCTCACCGTCCGTTCACCTTCCTCTGGCCATCATTTTTGATGATTCAAGTGTCAAAATTGATATTCTCTTCAAGACCAATCTGTTGGTACAAAAATCGAGGCTTGCCGTTGCTTATATTTTTTTGAACGGAGTTTTGGAAGTTGGCGGTAAAATGGTCACCGTGGAACTTGTAGTTCCGACCAAAACTAGCCCTCCTAACCACCATAAACGAACTCAGAGGCATCAAAAACCTCTAAAAAGTAGCAAGCGTGATCGTGGAGAAGTTCTCTCCGGCGCAAGAACTTTGGCGGCCCGATCTGTGAGCCTCCGATCAACTGGAGGCGCGTGAAGCTATTTTCTAGCTTCCTCAGTTTGTTGCGCCTATTTCTGGTAAATCCTAGCCCCTGCCGTAGCCTCTGGCCGCCACCCATGGCGGCGATTGAGCCTTACGCGCCGCCATGGGCAGTGGCGGTGGCGGTGGGTCTCGGCTCGAAAATGCACAAATTTATTTTTAAAAAATCCCTAAAAATATTTTAAGCATTTTCCATAATTATAAGTCAGTCTAATTATGCATGGTTTTTTGAAATAAAAATTCCCAAAGTTTTAAGGCGGTCTAAGTAATTCCTAGAAAC
>CANYLF012848577.1:0-12159 GCA_948193215.1 Bocquillonia castaneifolia
TATTTTTAACTTAATTGATATATTTGCAATTTCTATATATTAGAAGTGTCAACGTTTTTCTTATCATCTTATTTATTATACTGATTTAATTTGTATGGACTCATGTTTCAAAACTAAGGTACAAAAGCAACGAACAAGAAAAGATAACTCGGTTGTTGGAATCGTGAAATGAGTTGACTCGTTGGGGAAACAAGAGGAAAGAGTATTTTGAGCTGATGTACAAGCATTTGATCTTTTTTAGCAAACAGTCAAATTTGAGTCCACGATTTCACAATTAACTGGAGAATCTTGTTAAACTTGTAGCTGTGGCAAATTACGGTGGTATATACCAAGTTTTTTTTTTTGTGTGTGTGAAGCAGCATATAATATGTCCATTTGAATTTTCATTAGATGAAATTCATATTTGTGCTTTCATTTACATAGTTTTATCTGAATTATTTTAAATTTTACTTTTAACCATTAATTCTTTGAATTTACATTTATACTTTTTTTTTATCATGGATAAGATATATGTAATTCTTCCTCTCAAAAAAAAAACAAAAATAAAGATATATGTATTTCTAAATTAGCATTTCTTTACTATACCTGAATTTGACACAAAATAAACAAAAAGATATTTACATATTATAAAAAACATAAATTTATAAGTATATAAGTTAAAAGTAAAATTTAATAGTAAGTTAGGAAAATTTTTTTAGAAATTTAAATGCATAAATTTGTATTGGGTTAAATAATTTAAGCTTTTACTTGTTTATAAAATGGTTAAAGAATTTTAATTTATTTTTCTTTTATCATTAAAATTTGATTTTTATCAAATGAGAAGTCTCTAGTTGGAATTAACACCTTTTTTTGAAAAGGTGACAATCGAAAAATAAATATTTTAAATTATTTTTCATTTTATCTAACATAATAGTAGTGGTATATAATATAATTAAAGATTATACAAATAAGTGAATATCCAACATACCAATCCACCTAGGTGGACTTAGGGCTATGCAAAAGTCGACTCAAATCGCAGTTCCGAATCAAATCGAATTGAATTTTAAATTATGGTTCAGTTAATTGGTTGTGTGGTGTGATGTGGTTTGGAAAGTTAATAAAATTCGATTTTCGATTATTGGTTCAGTTTTAGTGTTTGAAAAACCAAACCAAACCAAAAACCAAATTTTAATTTTTAATTTTTTAATTTTTTATACATTTCATATATGTTTCATATATATTATACATATATCTTATATATATTATTTAAAATACATATATTCTTATTAATTTTTTAAATAAATATGTATAAAAAAACATAATAATTATTTATAAAAATATTTAAAAAATAAAAAAATTAAACCGATGAACCGAACCTAATCAAACCGAAATAATTTGGTTTGGTTCGATTTCGATTTGTATGTAATTTCGGTTTGGTTTGGTTTCACCACTGAAGACCTAAAAATCGGTGGTTTGGCTGATTTAGAAACTGAACCAAACCGAACCATGATTTGCACATCCCTAGGTGGACTGACACTATACATGTGACTAGAGGGTAAAAGGTCTCAAGTTTGAGACCCATTCTTACTAAATTATAAAAAAAAATGAATATCCAACATATCAATAATGTGAAAAATATAAAAAAATATTTATTTTTCAGTTGTCACATTATAAAAAGGTAATTTCAAACGATTACCTCTATTATATAAAAATCAAAATTAAATAAATTAAAATTCGATAATTCTTAAGTCTGTTATTATAATTTTGAAAGTAATGGGCAGTCCAAAGCACTGTTTTGATTATTTCTTTAAAATCATTGATTGATATACATGCTCTGTAAATGATCTAATATGATAACAATAGTCTTATTCTAATTGAAAATTTTGTCTGCCTTTGTTTCTTTTCTTTTCTTTACTCTTTTTTTTTTTTTTTGGGGCCGAAAGGTGTATATAGCTGGACCACTATAATCATGACAAAGCTGGGAGAACTGTTCCATGAATAATAAACTAGGAAAATTTAGTGGAAAGTGGAAACCAAGTGTCCAACCTCAGTCCATTAATCTAGTTTTGGTACAAAACATCTGACTTTGTTAATCTTCCCGAAGAATTTTTCCTCTCATATTTCTTTTCCCTTTCTAAACAAAGGGTTGCGAACACATTTTTCACTATTCTTTCCCGCCCCTCATTCTATAAAAATAAAAAATAAAAAAATTACTTTATATATATATATATATATATATATATATTCTAAAATGATTGTTTACTTTTCAATTACTTAACATTTTAAAAATAATAACCAATAGGTCTTTGATTTAATCGGAGTGTGTCATTTGCTGCACATCAAGGTCCTGGTCAGACTTTTTCAATCTCAAATAAGTTTCAAATGGGATCAATGATAATCGATTTATATTATATATATATATTCTATGAGGTTTTAATTCAATTTTTTCTATATTTGAGTGGCTTTATCACTTTTTTTATAGGTAGAATATAAACGCACCCACTAAATTATCATGGATCTCGTTTTACGGTTGTCCAGATTAATCTCCGGCCGAGAGAAACCCCAACTCTCTCCCAACGAAGGTGAGACTTGAACTCAATACATCCCTTGAATGGGCTTTCCTTGTCATGTTTTATAAATTTACAGTGTTAGAAACGCATGGTGTCACGACCGTAAAAAAAATAAAAATAAAATAAATAAAAATTATTAATTATGCATTACCACATCATAAATCATATCATTTGCATCATATTTATTTGTAATACATTGAATAATATAATGTGGTAAAAAAGTATTGTGTGTAGTAAAGTTTATGGAAGATAAAATAGAGTAAGGATTTAATTGTAGTAAAAGTTGGAGGAGTTATTTGTGTAGTAAAATTTTAGTGAGGGCTTGTGGAGAGTGATATATGATGATGATGATAACAATAATAAAAAAAAAGTGAGTGGAGATAAAATCTACCACATCACCCGTTACTCCTTTCTTCTTATCATTCTCTTATTTTCTTATCTTCTTCTTATCTTCCTCCTATCTTCTTTTTCCTTTCCTTTCCTTTTATATTCTGCCATCTTCATCATTCTTCATCAAAAATTTACCAAAAATTTTCCTTTAAAACTTTGGATTGAAGAAGAAAATTAATTGAAGGTTTAGAAGCTTGATTAAGGTAATTCTTTTATTTGTAGTATTGTTTAATTATTAGGGTTCTTGTAAATTTGGGGAAACACATGATTTTAAGTTGTAATCATGTTAATAAGACTTGATTAAGTATGAATCATGTATCAATTTGTAGAAATAATATTATTTTGGGTTGATTACATGAATTTATTCAAAGTATAAATTTCTATTTTATACTCTGAAAAACAGCCTCAGTATTTTGATCATAACTTGAGTTATACAAGTCCAAATTGGACGAATTTTATGTCTATGGAAAGCATAGGATGTGCTTTACAACCCTGTAAAATTTTAAAATTTAATTCATCCATTTGATTGGGTTTTGAAGATCAAACTTTGGACTACTCTGTTTATACGAGATTAGGAGTAGTTGTATTTGAAAAATCATAACTTTATTTATACATAAGATTTTGAGGTGATTCTTATTGCTACGGTTTCAGATTTGATGGAAGTATAACCCTATAAAATTTTAGAATTTTATCAAGTGCATATAATTTCTGGTGATTTTTTAAAGTTAGTACATATAAGCTGTCTATATGTACATACATGTTGTCATGTATCATTCATCTCATTCATGATATTAAATCATGTATAAGTATTCATTTAGTAAATTTTTATAATGTAGGCAGATTAATGATGAGAATATGTATATGTTTGTTATTGAATTGTATTTGAATTGATTATGTGAATAGGTGAATCCAAAGGCAAAGAAGTTGTAAGGAAAGATCATTAGGACTAGTTGTTGTCCTATATTTTTGGTAAGTATTTAATTGATTAAACTTTGTGTATATTTAATGGAAATTGCTAAGTTTGCTTAATTGCTATGTTCTTAGATGAATTGTGTAATTGTGTATTGGTTGAGATGTTGATTGAATTGTTGATTAAGTTGATTGGTTAAATTATGTAATGATGAATTGGATGAGATGTTGATAGAATTGTGAGATTGTGTTTTGAATGAATTTTTGGTTGAATTGAGAAAGATGTGAATTGTGATGATAACTATTATGAATTATGATGAGAATTGTGATGAGGATTGTGATATGTTGTGATGATGATTGGTTGTGATTGTGATTGTGATTGTGTATGGGGAAAGGATGACTCATAAGATATGATATGCGTGTGATCGTGAAAGCTGAGCTGGGCGGATAGCTACTCGTATGTGTGAAATGGCAAGACTGAGCCGAGCAGATAGTCTCGTCGGTGGCTACCTAACTATGAAATTATGCGAGGAAATGAAAGGAAATGTAAGGTTGAGTCATCCGATTCTAATTTAATGAAAATTGATGTGAATTGATATTGGTTAATGGTTTGAGATGTTGAATGGGTTGAAAATTGTATTGGTTGAATTTTGAATGTGATTGATGGTTGGAATTGATTCCGATTGTATGTT
Source organism: Bocquillonia castaneifolia (assembly GCA_948193215.1). Lineage (NCBI taxonomy): Eukaryota > Viridiplantae > Streptophyta > Magnoliopsida > Malpighiales > Euphorbiaceae > Bocquillonia > Bocquillonia castaneifolia. The sequence continues at coordinate 4,541 of CANYLF012848577.1, forward strand.
TGGTAATTTTAGCGTAATGTATTCTTGGTTTATTTAATTAAATGCTTATTGAGTAGGCAGCTCACTCCTTGGCATTATTTTTCAGGTTGTAGATAGCACTGTAGAATTTGGGGAAGTCCACGTGCATTTTGCTGTAGAAGTTTTAAGGTGGGCCGGTGGATCAAACATAAGCATACTTCATGCATTTTGGTTTGGATGTTATAACAATGTTGATAATGCTTGAGTTGATGTGTGTGTGTGTGTGTGTGTGTGTGTATAAATTTGTATAATTTGAGATTGAAGAGTTTGGTATTTAAATGTGTAAGGTATCGTGAATAATATGCATATTATTTTATACTCTTTTGTTAAGCCTTGGAAGTTTTTGTGTTCCTTAAGTCAGGAGACTATCTTTAATAAGGCGTGACCACATCTTATGACAAATGGTCTTCTGCCCCAATAGTAATTTTTTTGTATTTGACTTTGAAAATTTTTCTAAATTGATTTTTAAGGTCTATCTAAGTATATTATTAAGGAATATAAAGTTAGATTGAAGAAAAAGTGCATAAATTGGCTAAAATAATTTAAAAACTATAATTTTTATTAGTATTGTTATTATGTGTATCAACTTAAAAATTTCCTTACAAATAATTATTTCATTAATTACAAGTATATGTCCCAAAACATACCTAATATTATATAAATTATTTTTAGATTGAGTAAATATCTATATTATGATTTTGGGCGTGACAGTTTTGGTATCAGAGCAGGAATTAGAACCATTGGGACATGGGAATGGTATGATTATGCATGAATGTGTTGTGTTATATGATGAAAAGGTGGATTTATTATTGTATTATGTACTTGGTAGAATGGTGAGAGTGTATTAAGAATGTGTGAAACTTGGATTTGCAATATGATATGTGAATGAGAAATATGGATGTTGATGAGTTTGCTATATATAATATGCTTGTGTGAATGATATGATAGGTATAAAGGGAATTAAGATCATATCATCTAAACATATAGTACTTGAGCTTATCACATGGATTATAGTAAAGTTTGTTAATTATATAGGATGGCTGAGCATGATGTATAATCCACTAGCCCAGGGGAGTCTCGTGAGTCTGTACATGATCATAGTAATCCATCTGGATTTGAGGAACCACATAATGTACCTCCAGAAATCCACCAATTCTTTAATGTTTTACAAGGAATGATACCACCACCAACAGATGAAGATATCTTTATGAAAATTAAGAAACATGGGGATGAGGAATTTGTGGGTACTATAGATCCTGTAGAGGCGGAGGAGTGGTTAAGGAAATTCGAACGAATAGCAGAGAGGTTTAATTGTACTCCTGCACAAAAATTAAAATTTGCAATTTTCCTTTTCAAAAAAGATGCGCTTAATTGGTGAGATAGTGTACCTAGGAGTAGGGATAGACCCATGACTTTGACTTGGAATGATTTTCTTCGTGAATTTACAACTAAATATGCTCCACCAATTTACAAGGATAGAAAGAAGATTGAGTTCCTTGAGCTAAAACAGAATGAGTTGTCAGTGGCTGATTATGAATTGAAATTCACTAGACTTTCCAAATATTCTCTGGAAGAGGTAGCCACAGAAGAATTGAAAAGAAATAGGTTCAAGAGAGGTCTGAAGTATGAGATTCGTGAAAAGATGGTAGTGAAACCTCCAACATTTAGTGCTTTGATGGAAGCGACATTGAGGGCTGAGGGAATTGTAAAGGAGGGGAATGAAATTGAAACTAAAAGGAAGGAAACAAATAGTCCTTTTAACTATTCATCTAGGTCAGTGGTATGATTAACAGAAGCTCTAGTTTTCTGAGGGGAAGTTTCAGAGGTAGAGGTATAGTTAGAGGTAGAGGAAGAGGTGGTAGAGGAAATGCTGGTACTAGTGCACCTGTGACATAAGCAGGACATATGGGTTAACCTCAAGCTCGGATTTATGCTATGACGAAGCAGGAAGCTTCCTTTTCTCCAAATGTTGTTACTAGTATACTTTTTGTCTGTAGTCATGATGAAAATGTCTTGATAGATCCAGGATCCACATGTTCATTTACTGCATTTGAGTTTGCATTGCGTTTGAATAGTCATATTTCATCATTGGATCATAGTATTTATGTTTCTATGCATGCTAGTAGTGTTGTAGTTGTGAATACCGTAGTGAAAGATTGTGTAGTGATTATGTGAGGTATTTCATTCAATGTTGATTTAATGGTAATTAATTTAAGGGACTTTGATGTGATATTGGGTATGGACTGGTTGTCTCAAAATCGTGCTATTATTAATTGTCAAACTAAAGAAGTTAGTATGGAGATTGAAGGGCAGTTGAAAACAGTGATGGTAAGTGAAAGGAAGATAGTGCCAAATTGTTTAATATCTGCAGTAACAACTTTTCAATTGATTAGAAGTAGGTGTGAAGCTTATTTAGCTAATGTGGTAGACACTACAGTGGTTAATCCTGGGATATCTGAAGTTCCAATAGTGAATGAATTTGTTGATGTGTTTCCAGAAGATTTACCTAGTTTACCACCTCAAAAGGAAGTTGATTTTGAGATTGAAACTATTCCAGGTGTTGCACTTATTTCTATTGCACCATATCGAATGTCACCAATAGAATTGAAAGAACTTAAGAATCAGTTGGACGAGTTGTTAAACAAGGGATTTATAAGGCCTAGTATTCCTCCGTGGAGTGCTCCGTTATTATTTGTTAAAAAGAAAGATGGAAGTTTGAGATTATGTATTGACTACCGACGGTTAAACCAAATCACTGTGAAGAACAAATATCCATTGCCAAGGATAGATGATCTGCTTGATCAATTGAAGGGTGCATCAGTGTTCTCAAATATTTATTTGAGATCGGGTTATTGGCAACTCAGAGTGGGTGAAACTTCTATTCTAAAAACTGCTTTCCGGACTAGATATTGACACTATGAGTTTGTGGTAATGCCATTTGGGTTAACCAATGCACTGGCTGCTTTTATGTTCTTAATGAACAAGGTTTTTCAGCAGTACCTAGATCAATCTGTAATTATCTTCATTGATGATATTTTAATTTATTCTAGGAATCATGAAGAACACAAGCAACATTTGAGATTGGCTTTACAGATTTTGAGGGAGAAGCAACTTTATGCCAAGCTCAGCAAATGTGAATTTTGGATGGAGGAAATAGCTTTCTTAGGCCATGTTGTCAATAAAAAATGGAGTTCAGCTGGATCCTTCTAAGATAAAAGCAGTTATAGAATGGGAACCGCCTAAAAATGTGACTGAAATTTGAAGTTTCTTGGGATTAGCAGGATATTATCAGAGATTTGTGAAAGATTTTTCTCTTATGGCTAAACCATTGATAAATTTGCTTAAGAAGAATATTTCTTTTCAATGGACTAACATGTGCCAACAAAGTTTTGAAGAATTGAAACATAGATTGACTTCTGTACCGATTCTTGCTTTTCCATATGAAAATGGAGAGAATGTAGTATTTATAAATGCATCGGGGAATGAACTTGGGTGTGTGTTAATGAAGAATGGAAGGGTAATTGCTTATGCCTCTAGTCAACTCAGACCTCATGAGCAAATTTATCATACACATGACCTGGAGTTAGCTGCAATTGTACATGCCTTGAAGACTTGGAGACACTACTTATTTGGAGAGACTTTTCAGATTTCAACTGATCATAAAAGTTTGAACTATATTCCTACTCAAAAGGAGTTGAACTTGAGACAAAGAAGATGGATGGAATTGATAAAGGATTATGATTGCATAATTGATTATCATCCAGGCAAAGAAAATGTTGTGACAGATGCACTTAGCAGGAAGACTTTAGAAATGATTGTAGGTATGACTTCCTATCAGATGAATTCCTTAATTTCACTCTGAGCTATGGATATGCATTTTTTAATGAAGAATGGGGTAGTGTTGGCTACAATGAAGACTAGACCTCAGATACTTGATGAAATCAAGCAAGCACAAAATAATGATGCAAAGTTGAGAAAGTTATAGAAGAAAGTACAAGGTGACAAGTCAAGTGAACTGGTAGAGCGAGATGATGGAATATGGGTTTTGAAGACCAGGGTTTATGTACCCAATATGGTAGAATTGAAACAAAATATTTTCTGGGAGGCTCACACAACATGCTTCTACAGCGATCATAAAATTCTGGGTAAGATTTGAATTGATTTCGTGTTAAAATAAATTTTCTATGAATGTTTATGTGGTTTTAGTGCAAAAATATTGCATCTTTTGGGTGAAAAACATGTATTAAAAATGTGTTTTGATGCATGATTATATATTTTAGAATTAATATGATTGTTTTTAGGCTTAGAAAATTTGATTTTGGCATTCAAATTGTCTTTATATTGCATTTTGTTGCATTTTCCATGATTTTCTGCATGTTTCTTTGGATCTGTGTTTGGACTGGTGTTGGGGCTAGTTGAACTGGAGTTATGCCAATTGAAGTGGCATTGACAAGCCTGTAACGCCACTCCTACTGGCGTTGGGTGTATTGGAGTGGCGTTGGGGCCTTTATTGGCTTAAAAAATTACTTTTCACATGGAATTAAGCGACGAGGTAAGTTCCTAAACCTTCTTGGGTAATCGTAGGAGGTTTTAATGCATGAAAAGTGGTTAATAATGTTTATTTGGTAATAAAAATAGGTTAAAACAAGTTAGAAACCTAGGTTGTGTTGTTTGTTGCTATGTGTGTTTTATGTCACTTTTTGCATGTAATTTGAATTTTAACCATATTTGGTAAATTTGTTAACACGAATCTTGTTTTTTAATAATAGAAACTAACTTTTTATAAATGTATAATGCATGTAAAATGTAGGATTTTCTCTATTTTATTGCTTTGACATAATTGCCATAGAGGAAATGAAGGTTAGAATAATTCTAGAAGTGGTTAGTAAGAATCACGCCCTAAGGATGCGGTAGTCCGATCACAGAATCTCTGAGGTCAATGTGTCTTTGCATTCTTAGGGGAATCGAGACGTACACTATGTAAGATATTCCTGATGCCGGTTCAGGTGGCGACTAACCATTAGCTTCCTTACGCTAAACGCGCGGTGCCGCAGTTGCCAATCAGGCTGAGACTACTGAGGAAACCCCTCTTTGTCTACAAATGCGTTATAATGTCTAGTTCTAAATGTTAAATAAAGCCCTTGTGGGGAGGACAACCACATTTTTTTAATTTCATATTTTCGTTTGATTTTGAACTTTATTTTTATTTGAAGTATTTGGATTTTTTTATTTTTAGGATTTTCTTCGTTTCTTTTTATTTTAGATTGTTTTCTTGTGTTTTCTTTTAGGTTTTTCATTTGGTTTTCTTTAACACCGACTCTTGGATCTGTAGTTTGGTGCGGCTTTCATTCAGGGAAGTTTCCTTACCCCATTTGCTTTTAATTTTTGTTATGTGTAAACATTGAGGACAATGTTTCGTTAAGTGTGGGCGAGGGAATATTGGCTATGTTGAAAATGTCTCTTTAATTGTGGCTATGTTGAAAATGTCTCTTCAATTGTGGTTAAATTTTAAAATTTTATACTTAATGTGATGTTTTATGTTGTTTGTGTTATGTTAATTTGTTGTTAAGCATATTAATTTGATACTTATTTTATTGAGTTTATTTTTCCAAAATCATTGTGATTAATTTGTGCTTGATTTATAATGATTATTACTTTGTTTATAATTTTGAAAAATTACTTGATTCAAAGTGAGTATTAATTTTTAAGCTTTCAATTCCAAGTTTTCTAGTGAGATTAATTTGTTGTGAATTCCAATTTAAATATAAAATTCTCAACATTGTTCTTATCTATGTGAGCTTTTGAACCAAATTTTCATTTTTATGCTCTTAATTTGTTATTGAGTTTCTTACTTAGTGAGAATTTATTAGAACTTGCTTTGGTATGCAATTGGAATCCACATTATTTATTGGAAATATGAAAGTGATGAGGGCAATTAAGGTTTAAATCTTTGGCCAAATAACCACCTTGTTATCCATTAGTAAGCCAAGTTGAGCCTTGATTATCCTTTTCTTGTTGATTATTTGAATTACCACAATTTTGAGCATATTTTAGCCATTTTTTACATTCTCCCTTGTTTTTACCTTTGAGGTGCACTTATGATTTAATTTGTAAAACAATTTGATTTGTGAAGTAACTTTGAGAATTGTTGAGTATTTTTTGATAAAGTTTGCCAAGCATCTTAGTTTTGAAAATGGTTGTTGAAAAAAAAATATGGTGAAAAGAATTGAATTGAAAAAAAAAAAGAAATTGTTGTGAAATTGAATGAAGATACAAGTGCAAAGTATAAGTGAATAAGTTCAAAGAACTTAATACTTTGTGCATTGTTTGATTTGGCAAAAGTGAGTTAAGTTGTTGGAATTACTCAAGGTTTTAAGCTATAGAATTTTTACTTCACAAATTAATTGTTTTTGTTTGATTAAAGTGCATTTCTTTTAGTCTAATCGTCCATTTCTTTTCTAAATCCTACCATACCTAAGCCATATTACAACCAATTTAAAGACCTTTTGATTTGTGTTTCCAATAAAATTAAGTGGAGGACTTTTGATTAAAAAGCAAGCTTATGCTTGAATTCTCCCTTGTAATGATTGAGAGTAAACACTTAACCCCTAAACACATGAGAGTGATTGTGAGATTGTAAATGTGTTGGGTTTTTGTTTTTTAATTGGAATTACAATTTGATTGGTTTGACTTGAATTTGGTTTAGTAAGCTTGAAATTTAATATTATCTTTGTATTTAGTAGTTTGAATCATTATGAGTACGGTAATAATTATTTTAACAATAGCTTGAAGTGCAATATTATGGGATTCAATTTAATGATTTAAGTGTTGATTAATTTTGCTTGGGGGCAAGCAAAAGCTTAAGTGTGGGGGAATTTGATAACCAATTTATATTATATATTCTCTATGGGGTTTTAATTCTGTTTCTTCTATATTTGAGTGATTTTATCACTAATTTTGTCATGTTTTATAAATTTACAGTGTTAGGAACACATGGGATTGAACCGGGACAAATTCAGAGTCAAACTTAGCTCGAATCGGTTGGTCGAAGTTTGGACCAGACCGTTGACCATACTAGACAGGTCCGGTTCAGTACTGTACTGGTTCGGACCTTTTCACAATTGAACCAACAAATTTCCAGAATTGAACCAGACCTGGAACCGGACTGAGGTTCGGACCAGACAGGTCCGGTCCAACCCCTGCAGATTCACGCGGAGCAGCTCCCTCCTCCGGACCAATTGAACCGGACTGGTTCAGGTCCGGTTCAAATGAAGAAATCTGATTTTTTGGCTTATTTTTGGTGGTTTGGTCCGATTTTGGGTGGTTCTAGGGTATTTTTAGGGTTTTAAAAATACTACACTATATATACTATTGTTATTAGTTGTTAGCACCTTTTTGGGAAATTATTATTTTATTTTCTTTAGAGTTCAATTTTGATTTTCTTAGAATTTCTTGGTTTTAAGGTGATTTCTCCATAGTTGTGAAGAATTGAAGCTTGTATTCAACCAATTGAGACTAAGTTGATTCTTCCTTGATTAATTATATTATTTTCATTATGTTTATTGTTTGTTTGATGATTTTAATTATGTTTAATAACTAAT
>CANYLF012849854.1:0-18452 GCA_948193215.1 Bocquillonia castaneifolia
TATACTTTTACTTTTATCAAAATTGAGTCCTTCGGTTATAACCACCGTTAAAATTAGCTAACTGAAGGACTCAATGTTGATGAAAATAAAAGTGCATGGACTTGATTTTTATAAATAAAAGTACAAGGACCTAATATCAAAAAAAAAATGAAAGTACAAGAACTTGGGTATGGGTTTTGCCAACATTATAAAAAAGACCGGTCTAAGGGCAAGTCCAATAGCCTCTTCGTGGAGACTCTTAAATTTGTGAGAGTGGAATACTAGTTTTTTTTTAAAAATGTGTCTTGAAAATTATGCTGGCTCTTTATTTTTGAGAAAAATTTGAGATAAGTCATTAAACCCATTGAGCAACTATTTATTTCCCTAAAAAATCACATTTTTCTAAATGAATAAATGAGTTACTTATTTGAATAGTGAATAAAAAGTAAAATATGTATAAATTTTGAGATAAATACTATATTAGTTATAATAATTTAAGAAGTGAAATATAGAAAATTATTGAACTTGCCATAATAATAATAATAATATAAAAGGAAAAGAAAAATAGTAAAAAGAGGAAACATAAGTAATGCCTTATGTGGGCAATTTAGGCTACACATAGGCTAATGATGACTGTTACAGTAAGTTGTGGAAAACAAGCATATCTCATAGTTGACGTCTGCCTCGGTTTCTATTCTGCCTCGGTTTCTATTCTCTATCGTCTTTATTTCCGCTTGAAACTTCGTCCTCATATACAATGTGGTGACATGATTCAGGTACAGATATTATGACAAATGGTCATTGGATGGATCAACAAGAATTTATACATTTAACTGAATTTATAAATTTTTGTAAACTCACCAGCTTTCAAGGTTTTTAATAAGGTAAAAATTATTTATATATCTTGAATTTATTTTGAATTTAACATTTTTCAGATTTAGATCGTCATTTCAAATTTATTCACATTTGAAATAAAAATGTTTTATTATGGTCGGATTGAAAATAAAACATTCTTATTCTAAATGTGGATAGATTTGAAACAATTTTATAGAATAAGATTCTAAATCCAAAAATCTTAAATTCATGGTGTATTTAGAATTCTTATCAAAGTTTAGGATATATAAAAAAATTTTACCTTTTAACATAAATTTTCAATAATTATAAAATAATAGCCAACTTAGTAATTTTTTAAAGAAACCGTGCAATAATTTTAATACCTAAAAATTCGTTCATGTGGTTTATGGTAGATTAACTTAAAAATTAGATGTCGCATTCTTGAAAAGGCCAAAACATAATATTTTATTTTTTAAAATAATATGTTTAACTTTTTATTTAAATCGGGATGTACAAATTGAAATAAATTTAATTCTTTTGGGTGGCTCAATATTCTGTTTGTTGACTCAATTGATTTTCTTTAAAAATAGAAAAATTACTTTAATGCATTACATTAGTATTGCTTCTTTACAGATACAATTGTCAAAATAAGAAAATTGCTTCAATTTTTTTTTTAAATTACAAACATAAACCATAAATGCCTTGAGTAAATATTTTAAAATATTAATGTTGGAAACTATGATATATCATATAGATGAGTGTCAACACATCATAAGTTATGACTGGTAGTAGTTCTATAACAATTTATTCTTTAGAAAATATTATAATTTAGAACTGAATGTACCTGCCTTTAGATTAAAATTTACTAAGGGTTTGTTTGGTTTAATTCTACTGTAAAATTCAATTCATTTCTAATTTTAGTGTTAATTTATTTATCTATGTTCAATTCTAAAGTTTTTAAAAAAATAATGTGACAAATAAATTTTCATTTAGATTAAACACATGAACTATGAATTTGAAAATGAGTTCCATAAAATTTTATGAAATTCATTTATATCAAACAAACCCTAATTATTGATTTAAGATGCAATAATGCGCATAGAAACACTTCTAATAATTGTTAGATTAAGAGATAAATTAAAAGCATAACTATTTATACCAAGCAGCTTTTTTATATAAGCAGAGAGTTGCAATCATGCAATCATTTGCGTAGAAAAATATTAGGAAACATGAATCTTTAGTAGGAAAGGAAGTTGAAAGATGGGGTCAGAATCTCTAATGAAGGTTTAGGTGAGATTAACAAAAGGTGATCATTTCTTTTTTTTAAACATTTGACTAAGTAGAATCTTTGTGAGTGGAAAATTATTAAACTCACCTAAAAAGAAAAAGGTTGAGTGATTAAAATGGTAAAGTGATTAATTTAATGATCTTATGCAAATTAAATAGAGACAGGACATATTATTAAAAGGCTTACTATTTTTTTGGTTGAATTAATCAATCAACTTTTAACTACCTTAGCCAACCAAAAAAAGTTCAACAACTAAAGATTGATTTAACTTGGTTTTTCCCCCCACTAAATATGCTTTCACAGGAGCAAGCGACATCCATATCTCGAGTATCAAAATAGTGGGTGGTTTTACAGCTAATTGATAAATGCAATCAAAGTTGATGAAGAAAACTGGAAAAGTGTGTTTACACAGTCTAGCCCAATAGTTCAACAGGCTAATACACTTCACCATATATAAGCTTTGGGCCCATATCTATATATGCCAGAGTGAAACTAGTAAAATTTTGCGTCATAATATTATCATCTTACCGTAATTTTATTTTTAATAAAGTGTATTTTGTAAATAATTACCATTAGATCATTAGATTAAAGTGCAACGATATTATTGGTAAGCCATGGGCTCTACTCTAATAATACAAATCCGCTTATGTACTCTTCGGAGGCTTGAGCGTTCCGACAGGAAAAAGGATTACCTCGACTTGTGTGCTTCTGGTATTAGGCATGGCGATAGAACCAGAGTTTCAGATATATAGGCGGCTTCGGGAGATCCAACTAACATATATAGGATCTCTTCCACCTTTGCTTTAATGGCATGAAGGACTTGTAGTGACCTTAAACTTAGATCATGGGCTTGATGAGTCGACCAATTCCTCTACCCCGCTTCTTCCCCTTCTCTTTCTTTCACTATTCCCACCTAGGTCTCCGGCTTTGGTTGCCTGACCGGGATAGAACCAGCGCTTAGTAAGAGGGGGGGGTGGGGGGGTCGCCCGATTGGAGCTATGAAGCTTACCTTCTTATTATGAAAAGGAAAGGGTTTTTTTCCAGCTTGCTGACTAGGGTTGGCAGCTAAATTCAGTCTTCGAGACCCCATAACATAAGAAAGTCGTGGAGTGCATAAGCCTCCTTAGGGATAGCGGGCTACTTTCTTGTGGTAGTAATTGCGAATGAGCAAGTAGGGGGTGGCAACTAAAGAGGTAGCGAGACTAACCGCAATTACAGGAATAGGTTGTGATTATAGCAAAGTAAAAAGAAAGTAATGATAAGTAAAGTTACAGTAGAATTCACCCATCTTTTAATGTAATTCTAACACATATTATTGGTACATGATAAATATTTAACCACGCAGAATTAGATGATGCTACCAAATAAAATCTCCACTCCATCTCTGTTAAAATTTTATGGAAAAGTTTTTGCAACACAAGTTATATTTGGGTTATATATTGACAAGGAAAATAATTAAAGTGATATATTGTACAAGGCGACTAAATTAAAAATTGCCTTCCGATTCGAGTTACTATTACTCCAATAAGATGGTATAACGAGCCAACTTTTATTCATGGTGATAAAGGTACTCTACAGTGTTAACATTTGTTTAATTTATTAAATTGGAGGAAGTGAGCTAAAATGAACTAGTGTTAAAATCCCATATTGCAACACAAATGAGTTTCAATTCAATCATATATATTGTTAATGTTTCTGTTATCATTGTTTGTGAGTAATTAATATGAGTTAGAGATATGAGGTATTTTAATACACCTTAATTAGGGGTGTGTATTCGGTAAAAACAGAACAAACCGAACCTAATTTTTTTGATTTTTCAAAACCGAACTGAACCGAAATGTATAGGAGTAAAATCAAAAATCGAACCGAACCGAAATTCGGTCGATTTTACGGTTAAGTTTGGTTTTTTAGCCTATATTTTGGTCGGTTTTCGGTTCGGTTCGGTTTTTTAACAAAAAATCTAAAACCGAACCGAATCAAAATTTAAAAAATTTTGAAAAATGAAAACCGAACCGAATCGAAATTGACCAGTTCGGTTCTTTTTTTAAGTCCGGTTCGATTTTTACACAGCCCGAACCTTAACTGCAACCGACTTTTGGATGCAACGGCAACACTAAATCAGACCATTTGGGAATGGACAATAAATTAACCATTTGACTTTTCTATGCAATGGCACTGTGTTGAGTTGCTGGGACTAGACATGTAAACTTAGGGGTGTGCATTCGGTCGGTTCGGTCCGAATTTGGCCGGACCGATTGGTCTTTTAGAGGTACTAAGTTAGGACCAGACCGGACCGGATCAAATCAAAATCGGTTCGGTCATTTCAGTTCAGTTCGGTCGGTTTTCATTTTATTTTTTTTATTTTTTAAATATTTTAAATATTAATAAATTTTATTTACTTATTTATCAAAAAAATCATGAAATATATTTATTAAAACAAAAAATATATAAAATGTATGAAATATATATATATATATATATATAATGTGTAAAATATATAAAAAATATATCTATATAAATATAAAAATTAAAAAAATAAATAATTTCGGTTTTTCAGTCGGTTCAGTTTTTCAAACTTAAAAACTGAACCAAAGACCAAAATTTTTAAAAATGAAAACCGTACCGGACCATTAACCAAATAGATCGGACTGAGTTTCACAAAATCGGTTAGGTTTTTCGGTCGGTCCATATTTTTACACACCCCCATGTAAACTGGCCGAACCTCCTTTGATATCATATTAAATTTATTAAATTGGATTGATTAAGACAACAGTCAATATTAAAATTTACATTACAACACAAATAAATTTCGATTCAACAATATCCAAAAATAACCGACAGTAGTACTATATATGAAATAAAAAAGTTATAAATTTGTAATAAATATATGTAACTACTAATGTATACTAGTTTTGTATGCACGTGATATAACTAGCAGTTTTATATATATTACATAGGTACATATGATTATCAATTCTTTTAAATAAATATTTATAAGAAATTAAAAATTTGAACTCACTAAAGTAAATCAAAATAAATAAAATTATTTAAATTGTTGATGATCTAATTTCATTTCTGTTTGATTTTGATTTTTAAAACTAAAAATAATCAATTTTTATCCGGTCCCACACACTTAGGGGTCGTTTGATATGGCTTAAAATTAAGGCGGAATGGGAATGTGAATGCTCCATTCCCATTATTGGTGTTTGGTTGAACCAAATTGGGGGGCAATGGGAATGTGATTACCTCCTCAATGGGAATTATCTATTCCTCTCCACCCTCTAGGGAATGAGTTTTCCATTCCCATGTGAATTAAGTTAAACCTTTATTAATTAGTCAAACCAATAAAAATCACATGTAATATTTATAATTCACTAATAAAATATATAAAAGAATAATAATAATATTTTAATATAATAAATAATTAAAATAAAATTAAAAAATTTTAATTCCCTTTCCCTTATTTATTTAACCAAACAACTTATCAATTCTTTTATTCCCTTTCCAATTCCTCTTCATTCCCATTCCCATTCCGTACACGAAACCCTTATAGCCAACAATCCATAATTTGACATACTAGGTAAACAAGTGCAAATAAAAAATGAATCCGTAGAATTATATTCTATATCATGAAATTACAAAATGAATTCAACAAATAATTAATTGCAAGCAACACATTAACTAAATATTTGATAATATATATCCTTAATAATATTGTATGAAAATACAATCCATACATAACCATATATTGTATAAATACAGAATCTGTCTTTCAGTGTTATGAAACCATGCATACTAAAGTTTATTTATCGTCTTCAATGATAATTACAAGTTATACCCATAAAATTCAGATCACAAACAACCACATAAAAATATTACGAAACAAAGCCAAATAAAAGTTATGCAAATCTATATTGATCTTAATTAATTATATGTGACCCTAATTATATATGTCAAAGTTCAAAGCATCCACCCAGGAATGAATCCATTGACGTGTGTGTTGTTGGCACCAACAACATTAACCTCATCTCCACTCACCGGATTATATCTGTAACACAAAAGGAAAATTTACAATGTGCAAAAATAGATTAATTAATATTCAATTCATGTGTAAATACTAATTGAGACATGAAAATTAATTATCATATATATAAATTAGTATCCATGAACATTAATAAAACTCCAAGAATTGTAAATTAATACCCAGTTTGGATGGAGGAAGTCCCTCCCAGTGGCTGGAAGAACCCCTCTGTCGACTGCACGGCCGGAAGGCGGTGGTGGTTGTACTGAATGTTATGTGCTCCGGCTTCCCATGCTAGTCGGAGAGGAACTTGTGCACTGTTTTCTTCCAGCTGATCAAACAAGAGAGTTTTAGAATTTCATTTAGAAACAAAAAAAAAAAAAAAAAAAAGCTAAATGATGTAGAATTTGATGATATTTTGGAAATTGAATTTCAAGTACCTTCCTTCTCAAGGCTTTGTTGGTTTCAAGTAGCAGGTGCTCCTGCACAAGATTATAACTCATATATAGTAGATTAAAAATTTACTTAATTATAATAAATAGTAGATTAAAAATTTACTTAACTATAATAAATAGTAGATTCAAAATTTACATATGATATATAAAGCTTCTCAATTTTGAATCTAACTTTTGTTTTATGTACTTACCCTGTTCTGAAGATCAGTGAGCTGGTCCATCATAGATTGAGTCTGAAACAAAGATCATTTAAATTAATATACAAAATTTTGAGGTCAAGGATTTGAAATGTTATGATCAATAAAATCTATGGAGTTAATTTCTCAATGAAAATTGGTAAATTATGAATAAATATATCATGGGAATTTGCTAAACATTTTGGTTATGTAAATTACCAAGTTGATTACTGTGTTTTAATTTACTTAAATAAAGAAAAAAAGAAAACAACATACCTTAGTTGTCCTAATTTGCTTGAGAGATGTCTCCAACTGATTCTCAAGCTGCTCAAGCTCCTTTGTATTCAAAGGGGCCAAATCCTCCCCAAGAAGGTTCCTACAACATTCATGTTTAGCTACTTATTAGGATAATGCTTCTTAATAAAATGATTCACCTATATATATGGTGGATTCGACCAAACTGATATACATTAATTTATTCGCCGAAAAAAAAAGGCATAAAGTAATATAAAAATGTACCTTTGAGATCTCTGTAGGACCTCAATTCTAGCTTTTAGCTTCAGATACTCCTGGTAGTTGCACTGCTTGAACATACAAACAAATGATGGTAAAATTTTCCAAAAAAAAAAAAAAGGATCGAACATATGAAAACATAAAATGCACATTAGATGTAATAAATGTGTCTTGAATTGATTCAACAAAATTGACAATATAAATTAATGCACTGCAAACAAAATTATATATTTGCCTGTGTCTCGTTGCTTGGCTGGCTGGCTTCAAGTGAACCATAGCTGCATTTCTGGTACCTTTCAAGCGTCCTCAACATGCTGAAATACAGGGAAACACAATATTGTTTTGAGAAATTATAAGAAAAAAGAATATTGAAACTTAAATAACAGCTAGCATTTTAGAGTATTTTAGATTAGCTTGATAATCCTAGTTCCTTTTAACCACTCAATTGCACATAGAACAAAGAGTTTTGGTAATTAATGCAATCTACATCAAAAAAAAAAAAAAAAAAAAGTCTTTTTGCACTCTCAAGGGCCGAAAGCATGCCAAGCATAGAGTTATATCAAAGAAAAAGTGTTCTATTCAGATGAAAAAATATTATTCGAAAATAAAATCTATTCATAGTTACAAGAAGAAATATACCATTTTTTTTATTGCATCTAACTAATATGAAAAGAATTAAAAAGAATATTACATGACGCTTATAAATACACTAACTTTTTGAAAGTTCAAACCTAAAGGGAAGAGCTTTGAGACTCACACAATCATATAGTAATACCAAATTAAAATTTTTCATACTAGTAAATAAGAATAAACAAAGCGTGAAAAAGAAAAAAAAGAACAGATATAAAGTATCTGTCTCTATATGCAGTTTCAGTTGCTGTTGGATTATATTAGGGTTTCTCTGTCAGATATTGCTTTAGTGAAGTTCTGCACCTCTCAAATGCAAGAATATTCTTCTATATATAACACATTTTAGGAAAAAAATGGAAAAAAATGATTAAGAAACAGAAAGAGAAAATTAGAGGGTAATTACTAATTATGTTCATTAATTTGCGTTTTATTTTAATATTGCATGCAGTGGGTAGTAAATGAAATCAGCTTTTACTTATTTAATCAGGGTGTTCTTCCTGATTAAATTTAAAGATACATATTAAAACATTGATTTTTTTTTTCAAAATCCTTCAAAGCAAAATCCTAATTAATTTTCGTTATTCTAGACACAAAAGGAGGCCTTAGAACTTGGAAGCTGTTGAGATTAATGAGTTTAGGCAACGTGATGTTTGGCAAGCAAAATAGATAACCGTTGTGAATGATAATTGCCCAGCATACTTTTAACATATCATACATCTGCAGCTTTAGACAACAAAAGCAGCCTCATCTCAAACTCTTTTATTGCACAACAAAGTACACCACTGCAAAAACGTCACTTCGCCAGCACTAAAATCTCAACAGTGAACCACTTCTAATGCTTCCTTATAGTCTAATAATAATTAGGTTTCTTGCAGTTCTTCAAGTTTTTATTATATGAATCAAGTGATGATAACCCAACGATAAACTCAATTAACAATTCCTGTAAACTCAAAGAGGAGAAAAACACAAAGTGGACAAAGATCGAAGATAAAAAAAAATAACGAAGTATACATAAGAGGATCCTGAATATCCATAGGTTAAAATGACGACCTATGGCTAAAAACATAAGAATATTGATCAAGTTATAATTAATATGGTGTATAATTAAAACCTAAATTTGAGAACAAATTGAAAGATCTAGAAGAAAAAGAAGTAGATCACAAGCACAAACATGAATCACCACTTTCAAAACAAAATTCTTAAATAATTAATATAACTAACTAGACATACTACTGATCAACTAAGCATAACCATGGGAATTAACCCTTTATGAAAATAATGAAAAGCTACATGTTTATAAAAATGAAAACCAGAAAAACCCTAGAAGTAGCTCGAAAAAAAAGAAGTGGGTGCTTGAGAAAACACAGATCTTGCATGCAAAAACATAAATAAACACATAGAATTCAATTCTAAAAGCATATGATGATCAAGAAGGAGAGTAAAAGAGACACAGTATGTATACATATATATATGTATATATAATATTTAATTATACCTAGAGCTGCTACAGAACTCATAGAGCTTGCCACGGTTAGAGAAGATAATAAGAGCAACCTCAGCATCACAAAGAACTGATAGTTCATAAGCTTTCTTGAGTAATCCATTTCTTCTCTTAGCAAACGTAACTTGTCTGTTAATTTTATTCTCTATTCTCTTCAACTCTACTCTCCCTCTCCCCATCTTTCCTTTCTTTCTCACTCAACACACTTTTCTTTTCTCTCTCTTTCCAATCTTGGTTAAGGGTTAGCAAACTTTTCAAAGGCCTGTGTATGCTCTAAGGGATAAGAGAAGGGTTATAGCTAGTACACAATAGGAAAAAGAGAATAAAGTGAAATGTAATCCTTGCAATAGTATAATTAATTTTTGGCCAAATGCATATTTGTATATTTTTGTACCTCCAACTTTTACTGTTTTATCAAATTTATCCCTTAACTTTATTATTATTTAACCTTGAACTTTATTTTTAATTTATCAAACTCTTAAATTTATATTTTTTATGATGTTTAAATTTTTTTACCACACGTTAAATACTAGTAATTTCAGGTTAGCGTGCCTTTATTATATGTGAAATTAAATGAAAAAGTATTTAAGTATCATAAAAAATCAAGATAATAACCTTATGGCAAAATGAATTTTTCTACCCAAAATTATTGTGAAATTGATAAATATACCCCGATTTGAAAGTTGTGCATGGTTGGCATATGACTTTTTCCACTTAAGACAAATAAATTCCAAATTGGTTTTTTTTTTTATGGTTAATGCATAAAACTGTCGTTTTGCGTCAAACGATGTCTTTTTGCTCTATTTTCTTCTTCTCTCTTATTCTCTTTTTCATCATGAATTATATTTGTCTTAAGTCGCAAAAATCACGTACTAACCATGCACAATTTTCAAATTGGCGTATATTTATTGATTTCACTAATGTTTGGGTAGAAAATAACATTTTGCCTAATCTTATATATTCTCATATTTTTACCAAATTTTAATTCTATCATAACCTTTTTATCATTATAATTTGATCTGCCATATTTGCGGTTTATTTTAAACCATAGAGTGTATGAACTAGCATAACATGCACTCAATGGTGACACATGTTCAATATGGTGTCAAGTGACACCATTGATTAGTTGTCTGTTGATTCCATTATCAAGAAGTGTATCCACGGTTTCTTGTACCAATTTTTTCTGACATGTTACTAATTCCCCTGTAGATCTATTTGTTGTTAATAGATCAATAAGAGTATTATTTTTGTAGATAACTCTTCTATAAAGTTCAGTAATATCTGAACTCATTAGTTTACTTCATCTATCTGAATGATCAGTCTCAACTCAGTGTTTAACATGTTAGTGAAATAAAAATACATGATTGAATATAAATTTGAAATGCAAACTATACAATCGGAAATTTTTGAAATAAATTATAAATACGACAAACCACACTAGAATGATTTAAAGGTTATGATAAAATTCAAATTAGGCAAAAAGATGAGAAAGTAAAGTTGTCATCTCTATGTAAGTTTAAGGAGTTTGATAGGTAAAAAATAAAGTTTAATGATACGTCAGACAAAACTACGAAAATTTGACATAAATATACTTTTATTAAAATTTATGTAATTAACTTAAAGAAAAAAAATTTAGGTCTTCTTTAACACAGCATTTAGAAAAATATATAATAGATCATATGCACCATGTAGGAATATACAATAAGAGATGGTATTTATGGTGAACTTTATCTTTTTATTTTTTTTTTAAAGAAATGGAAAAGTGGATTGGTGGATAATCAATCAGCTGTCAAGGGACAATATATAGACCTGTTACATACTCCTATATGATATATTGGATGTATTGTGTGTGTATTAATTTTAGCTAATTTTAAAATCAGACGAAATTTCTAAATTATAAAAGTTAATTCTATAGAATGAGTTTTAAAGAATTAATTAATTTGGATTAATTCAAAACATAATCGATTTTAAAGGATTTGCGTATGGATTTTTCGAATCATATTCATGAATCAGCAGACCATGGCTGATAGAGAAGGTACATACTTGTGCCAAACTATTCCTTGCTCATAACAAAAGTACAAATGACCTGTGATATCAGCTGCCAATAATTTTTGTTTTTGATGTTCAAGAAAATAATTTCTTAAAAAAAAATAGATTCTTAAAATCAATGAATAATATTAATTATATATGTGTACAGTGCAGTGTCTAAATCTATCTAAAAGTCTTTTTATAGAGTTGTTGATTAATTTTTTTTTTTTGATCGGAGAGTTGTTGATTAATTAGTTACAGAGTAACAGACCAAGTTTTCACTGTTTTGGTCCATACAATCTCTGCAACAACACTGACATTTTCGTTGATCACATTCACTCTTAACTCGGTTTTTTTTTTTTAAATGAAATATTATAAATGATTTTTAAAAAAAATGTTTTCGGTTTTTTCTATGTAATGTCTATGCTACCTCAAATTGTCTAGTGGACGTCAACATTAGCCTTAAAGAGATAAGTTTCTCAGATGGACATGTGTGAAGTTCAGATTGGATGAAATAGATAAATATCCATGATCATTTCAAACGTAATGTGACAGTGTGTCGTCGATCGTATCCTATCTCTTTCTTTACCTTTCATATTCATTCATTGCAGGCTATGGTACCCATATTCTTGAAGAGGATTAGGGTTATAATATAAGCTTAATTAATACCCTTTCTTTAGGAAGCAGGCAATTCAAGATTAATTAGCGTTTCGGAAAAATATGTAAGCAAACTAAAACAATTTGTTCATGTATTACACCTAATTATCAAATGGGCATATTTTTATTTTTTTCATTTTCACATATACAAGTGTTAAAAACAATCCGGGTGTAAAAAACAATCCGGGAGTTTGCAGTGTACTAAGTCCATTTATAATGTTCTTCCTCATCAAACATAATTTATGTATGAAATCCATCATTATATTCTTTTATCTAATTAACTTTTAGCACCTTAATTTATTTAATTCTTTAACACATTTAAACATTTATTTTTAATCCCTTTCCTCTTTAATACCATTTTTTCATCTAATTTTGTAACATTGCAATATTAAAAAAAAAAGGTTTATGTTTCAGAATCAGCATTGCATAAAATAGAATTGACATATTGTTTATCATAAGATATATATTAAGGGAATTAGATATTGGATCGCTTGATTTTGAAAACATTAATTATTCCAGGTTGGTTATTCATTAAAATCGAGCTTGATAAATGAATCAAATATAAACTTTGGTGGTTTTTATAAAATATTTTATACCATGTATCAATTTGTACATTTTCAATCTTTTGATTTATAACAAATATATTCAAAATGAAAAGATCGTGCAATAAATTTTAAAATCAAATTCCATATTAGTCAAGCCATGTTACGCTTGATCTTTTGGTATTGGTATATCACAATGACATTCAATGTCAGATAAATCATGCATCCTTTTAATCTTGAAGAGAATTAAATACTACGATTACAATGGACCAAAAGAAAAGGGTTGATGCCTCTCAAGGGAAAAAAAAAACAAGAAGAAAGGTTTTTTTTTTTTTTTTGGTGAGTAACAAGAAGAAAGGTTGATGTTAGATTATATGCAAACTTGACTTAGCAAAACATCAAGAAACGGGTGACAGCTAACTCTTCACTCCATAAGACGAATTAATTAGCATGAAACTCAAACTACACAGTTCAGTAATTGTGATATATGAGAGCGATGGAATACTAATATCAAATTATTTAATGAGATATTGAAAATCTTCTAAGAGCGTGTGCATATGAATTAATTAAATACCTAGTCAGTCAATTATGAAAGCATGCATTGGATTAAAAGAGTCAAAATTTTATTTTTTGAGTAACCATTTCTCTTTGCTTCTTTAAACTAAAAATTTATATATGCATTTCTCCGAAAATATTTAGCTACTACAAGAATACTAGATTCAGCTACAAAAGCACCAAAATAAATATCGATCTACTCAATTTTAATTGAAAAAAAAAAGAACGTTTACGCGTAGCCTTTTGTCTAATTGATCGAAGGAATTTTATTTTTTCAAAAAAATACTCTTTATATAAAAAAAATGCGTATGGAGATGTTCTAATCATAATTTACAATAATATATATATATATATGTATATATATATATATATATATAGGTATATTAATTTTGAATATATAATTACGAGAATCTTTTTTGTTCATCATCAAACCATATATTCCCTAAAAACACTAGAGTACAAACATTCATATGCTGAAATTGATTAGCAATTACGTATATAACAACCCAACTGAGAGTCTTGAAATGATAACATAGAAGATTAAAGAGCAGAGCAGTTGATCAGTTCGTAATTAAACTGCAGATATACTAGCAGAAAAGACACGTGTCGGTCTACAGTTGGATGAATGGACATGATGGTACATTTTAGCAGGTCAAAATTGCAGGAAAGCACTGGAAGATTGAAAGAGAAGGAAGGAGGAGGAAGAAAGAAAGGTGTGCTGAACCTGTCTTTAAAAGGACACCTGTCGAGATGGGCTAAGCTTACACTAAATAAACCATTGGAGAAAATCATGATTCGTAGTTCATATTTTGACACGTGTCCAAGAAGCAAGATATCGTCCCTTGAGGAAACAAGTGAAGAAACCCTAATCGGACTAAAAGTTCGTTATGTTTATATGATTAAAAACCTTGTAGAATATGGCGCAAAGAATAAAAAAAAAAAACCTAGTAGAATAAAAGAGAATATATATCATTCTTGATTTCTCAAATTGGGACATCCCAAAAAGGTGATTGGAGGTATCTGTGTAAATTAAAAATAAAAAAATGTTTTTTATGATGAATTAAGATGCATTGAAAAATCAAATAATTTAAATTTTTTGACATAAATATCCCTATTGGGATGTTCTAATTTGGAATGTTAAACACTTTTCAACATATATATATATATATATATATATATATATATATATATTTATCGACTGTCAACTAATGAGCGGCATGTGATGTTATTAAAATTTACTTTTTTTCACTTAGTACCTTTTCTTTGCCTATTTAAGGAAACTTTGCTTTATCTTTAATCACTTCCCCAAACTATACCTTCTTACTTTTGCTCTCTTCATATTGTAAAATTTTTTGATTATTAATAATTGATTTTGTATTAGAAAAATCTTAAAGCAGATAAATATTTAATTATAAGAAACATAAATTAATTAGTAAATTAAAGAAAATATGTAAATTCATCATATGATGCTCACCCTATTTTCTATGATATTTATTTTTGTTGCTTCAAAGGACAAAATTAGAAAGGATAAATAAATTACTATTTAATTTAATAATGTTTATTGTAAATTACTAAGGTAGATAAAAGAAAGGTAGATAAAACAAGATAAAAATTGGTCTGCATAACCTGATGATCGAGTTATATTCATTGAATCTCGAGTATGGAGTATTGGTTTGAATTCCTCCAAGTCAAATAAATAAATAAAAGTTGCAAAAACCACTGAAATTTAAAATCCAAAACTTTAATCATCAAAATTTAAAAATGAAAAACTCAAATGTGGAAAATTCTTTCTTCTTAATTATTCTATCGTATTACCTAGGTCTGCCAATTAATTAAGCACAAACTTGCTGTAAATTAAGATGCGGTTTGGAAAAGTTTCAAAAAAAAAAATCAGTGGTAAAATGTAAGTGAAGATAACATATTTTAAATGTGAAAGTGTATAATGTCTTTGTATGGTCGGCAAAGGAATAGACATGCACATGCACTGATTTTATCATGTGTGGGATCTGTTTTCACCAAAAGAACAGCAGTGGAACCGCAATTGATGATGGAAATATTAACTAGCTAGTTAAAGAATAAACGAAAAAAAACAAATAATTATAATTAAATAAAACAAAAATGAAGGTGTCAAATTTGGCTAATCAACGCAGCTGAGCGAGCCAAGAAGCAGATATACGATCGGGAGATGAATTTTTTTTTTTTTTTGCTAAACACATGTTTACACCCCCAACTCTTACCATTTTATCTATTTTATCCCTAAACATTACTTTTAATCTATTAAACCCTTAAAATTGTACTTTTCATGATATTTAAATTTTTTTTGCCACATGCCAAGTATTTGTAATTTCATATTAGTTTGCCTTTATTGTATGTGAAGCTTACATATATGGCAGAAAAGTGCTCAAACATCATAAAGAATATACGTTTAGGGATTTAATAGATTAAAAGTAAAGTTTAAGGGCTAGTCAGATAAAATCATGAAAATTTAAGGGTACAATTATGCCTTTTGCCTTTTTTTTAACCCCACAAGTATTTTTGTGCATTAGTATAAGTACTGATGGTTTACCATTATTTATGAGCCTAATTAGGCCCATCTCGCCCCCACTTAAGGGTAAAATAGGCATCCCATGCCTTAGTTACCCTAGCACATGCCTTATATAAGCTACATCAACCCTCCCAAGTTAGGTAATTAATCTCTTACACTTTAACACATATATTTTCTCTCATCTCTCTCTCTAACTTAGGCATCGGAGGGTTTATAAGGCAACCCCCCACCTTTGATCCTACTTCCTCTATCTGTGGAGAGACACTTAAGACCGGCGAACCCCAGCTAGATAGGATGGGTTAGGACTCGGTCCATCATTTGGTGCGGTGAAAGTTGTGATTGGATCATAAAACTTTAGATATGAGTATATATGGCATCGCCATCGCGCAACCCTTGCTGGCATGGCACGCACAACCCTTGCTGGCATGGCATCACCTCAGAATAGTCCTTATTGGAATGTCATTACCATAGAACAACCCTACGAGGCAACGATGCGAAGCTCGAATAGCAGTAGCTCAGAGCAGCCCTACCATGAGGAAATGATACGATGCTGGCATGGCATCGCCAAGGCCAAGTCATAAATAAATTAGAACATTTTTAGGGGGGAAGTAGTAGTGATGGTTTACCACTGCTCATAGCATCACTAAGCCTATCTTGTGTGTACCTAAAGGCAAATAAGGTATTACGTGCCTGGTTTTTCATAACTCTAGCTCTATATAGGTCACCTTACCCCTTCCCAGCCAGAGATACTCAAAGCCGGCAACCCTAGCCAGAGCGGACCACCAAGGGTATGTTAGATGTAATAGCCAAAGGAGATGAGCTATATAACTAGCATGCAGTACTTAACAATGAAAACATCCACTCTAGGTGGGTTGATGGTAGCCAGAGGAGAATAAAAGGTGTTCAAGAAATCCTACATGGAAGTAAGAGGGAAGTCTGAGACATTAGTAGTTAAAGAGGTGTTACGAACTCAACAGGAAGGCAGATGTGATAAAGGCAATAAAACCACTTGTCCTAAAGAACAATCCAAGACAGTGAAGGCGGGTAGAAGTAGAAGACCAGAAACAGAACAAGGGCATCCAACCTAGTTCACGGGGAGGGCACACCCCTGCCTAGGATCTGCAGTGTAGAGGTACTTGGGAAATACTAGTAATCAATCTAAGACACTATATTCCAGCTCCTTACCTTTTATATTTCAATAAAAGTCCTTGAGCCACCTTTTGTATCTTAAACATTTCTGGAAGTCTAATCTTTCCCAAGCATATAAGCATGATGCAGGGTGAAGCAAGCTCGAGGATGGTCCAAGGTCTGAAAGGGGATCCCAAATAAGGCACCAGCCTCGCACATAAGATGAGATACAGTCTCGCGAACCCAAAGAGGCAACGACCTCCACATAAGATGAGACACGATCTCGAGAATCCAGATGAGGAACCAGCCTCACACATAAAATGAGCTACGGTCTCGCGAACCCAAAGAGGCAACGGCCTCCACATAAGACGAGACATGATCTCGCGAACCCAGACGAGGCACCAGCCTCGCACATAAGATGAGATACGGTCTTGCAAACCCAAAGAGGCAACAGCCTTCATACGAGACACGATCTCACGAACCTAGACCAGGCATCAACCTCACACATAAGACAAGACACAGTCTCATGAACCTAAAGAGGCAACGGCCTCCGCAAAAGATGAGAGACGATCTTGCGAACCCAAAGAGGCAACGGCCTCCACATAAGACGAGACACGATCTTTCAAACCCAAAGAGGCAATGGCCTCCACATAAGACGAGACACAATCTCTCAAACCCAAAGAGGCAATAGCCTCCACATAAGACGAGACATGAGCTCACAAACCCAAAGAAGCAATGGCCTTCACATAAAATAAGATACGGTCTCGCACCCACCTTACCCTACCCACCTTGCCCTATCCGGCTAAAGTAGGATATGCAGATCCACCTTAAATGTTATGGATTCTAAGGCTCACAAGTTGAGCACTATCCTATCCACCTTACCCTATCCGGCTAAGGTAGGATACGCGGATCCACCTTAAAAGTTATGGATTCTAAGGCTCATAAGTTGAGCACTATCCTATCCACCTTACCCTATCTGGCTAAGGTAGGATACGCGGATCCATCTTAGAAGTTATGTGGATTATAAGGCTCACAAGTTGAGCATTATCTCATCCACCTTACCCTATCTGGCTAAGGTAGGATACGCGAATTCAACTTAAAAGTTATGTAGATTCTAAGGCTCACAAGTTGAGCACCATCCCATCCACCTTACCCTATTCGGCGAAGGTAGCATACGCGAATCCACCTTAGAAGTTATGTGGATTCTAAGGCTCTTAAGTTAGGCAAAGATGGCATGAAGTTATCATAAAGCTAGGCAAAAAAAATATGGAGTAGCCATAAAGAAAAAAGGAAAAAAAAAAGAAGAAGAAAGCTAGGTGAAGCCGGCATGGACTCGCCGTAAAGAAAAAAAAAAGCTAGGTGAAGTCGGCATGGAGTCGTCATAAAGCTAGGCGAAAAAAATATGGAGTCGCCATAAAGAGAAAGGGGAAAAAAAAAGAAGAAACACTACTAAAAAAATCCGATTTGGCGACTAAATATTTAGTCGCTAAATTGAAACTTTTAGTCGCTAATTGTATTTAGCGACTAAATTGTGACTAATGTATTTAGTCGCTACTTTATTTGTCACCAATTTCTATGGCGACTAAAAAATTGTTTTAGC
>CANYLF012851495.1:0-18997 GCA_948193215.1 Bocquillonia castaneifolia
TAAAAGATGAGAAACTGAAGCCTTATGCAGAGTACATTCAGATGCTCACCCTGAGTATTTATAATTGTACCTTTGCACACCTACCAAGGGAGGAGAATCAGATGGTAGAAGCTTTAGCAACTTTGGCATCCATGTGGGACAATACTAGAGTTGTGGCTATGAAACCTCTAGTGATGTGTAGAGCCAGAGTTCCCTACTACCAAGGAGAATGGGTAATGATTGTGAGTGGGTCAAAGGAGAAGCCGTGGATCTATGAAATCTTGAAATTCCTAGAGAAGAGGGAATATCCAGAAGGAGCTAATGGGAAGCAGAAACATGCCTTAAGAATCAGCTTGAGAATCTACACTTACCATGAAGGGATACTTTACAGGAGAGCTTTGAATGGAATACTACTTCGATGTCTGGACCAATATGAAGCAGAAGAAGTCATGAAGGAGATTCATGCAGGAGTATGTGGACCTCACATGAGTGGGCATACTTTAGCAAAGAAGATAGTCCGTCAGGGATTCTATTGGGATAAAATGGATAGAGATTGTATCAACATGGTCAGAAAGTGCCATGAATGTCAGTTGCATGGGAGTGAGATACATTTGCAGCCATTTTCAGCTTGGGGGATAGACATCATTGGAGAGATAAAACCGACAACTTCCAATGGTCATAAGTACATCATAGTGGCCATTGAGTACTTTTCAAGGTATGTGGAATCCATCTCAGTGCCTATAGTCACAGCAAAGAGTATAGCTGAATTCATCAATAAGAAGCTCATCAACAGGTTTGGGAAACCACATCATATTGTTTCAGACAATGGTGTGAAATTCCAAGGGGAAACTGCAGATCTGCTAGAAAAGGAAAAGATTGAGCATCACAAATCCTCGCCCTACAGGCCACAAGCTAATGGAGTAGTTGAAGCAGCTAACATGACTATCAAGAAAATCCTGGCCAAAATGGTGAAGACCTACAAGGATTGGGCAGATAAACTACCTGTTACAATCATGGGTTACAACACTACCATACGAAGTGCAATAGGGGAAACACCATATACATTGGTGTTTGGAGGAGAAGCAGTGATGACAATTGAGTCCTAGGATTAATCACTGAGGGTGGTGCTAGAAGTTCAAATTCCTGAGGCGCAATGGGCTGAAGCAAGGTACCAACAGCTTCTGTCTTTAGAGGAAAGGAGGAAGAAGGCTCTCCATCATACGCAAGTGTATCAGTAGAGAATAGTAAGGGCTTTCAATAAGGGAGTTAGATTCAGACTAATCAAAGAAGGAAATTGGGTATTGAAGCAGGCTAGGCCCATTACATTTAATCCTCGAGGGAATTCAAGCCAAATTGGGAAGGCCCATATCTGGTCAAGAAGATCATGACTAAGGGGGCTGTGAAGATTTCAGATCTAGAAGGGAATGAGTTCGAACAACCCATAAACATTGATCATCTTAAGAAATACTACCTTTAGAGAAATATGTGAGAAAAATAAATCTCGATGAGTTGAAAACCCATTTGGGTGGCTCATGCAAAAATAAGGGAGCCTGCTAGAGTGAAAACCTTGCAAAAAGGCATTCTGGGCAAAAATTATGGCAAAAGGCCTGCTAGGGTGAAAACCTCACAAAAAGGTAGTCTACGCAAAAAAAAAAATTAAAGCAATGAGAGAAGAAAGTAAGGAAGCAGTGATATCAAGTGTAAAAGTTAAAGTACACTTATTATGCTAATATTAATAAAATAAACCTTTGGCAAAAGAAGAGTGTTAAACTTTCTTATAGTACTTGATTCTGTGTCTATACAACTAAAAAGCTAAAACATTGCATGAATGAATGAATGGTTATGAGACTTAATACTTCTTGTGTTTCTTTAGCCGCTTGATGTTATCAAAACTTGCATTCATTCCCTTCCTTGCATCTTCTCTTGCTCTCTTTGCATTATTTCTATTGCTTGTAGTGTACAGTGCAGCACCTTTGCCTTCATTATCAGACAGCTCAGCCTACAAATAAAGCCATACCATGAGATCCATATTTGTAAAATATGAACAGGTCAACAGTAGCACTTACCAGATCAACCCAAGCCTTGTATTCATCATCAGCAGTTGGTCCTTAGGTGAAGCTCAGATTCCTTGTAAAAGATCTACTAGCCCAGCGAGATCGGATTTCCCTTAAGAATAATGGAGTAATAGCATAAGGAGTAAAGGACGGAACATGATGCAGTATTCTTTAAACCTTGCCATACTGCCTGCATACTATAGATGGGGTATAAAAGGTGATAGTACCAAAGCTAGTAATTTGCTCACAGTTGTCTATCACAAAAGTGGTGACGAAGCTCAACTTCCACTATGGACAATGCCAGCAGATCAATTCCTCATTCTTGGATAGGAGAATGTTAGTCCAACTACCAGAAGACTCTAATGCGGCATGCTTAGCTTTGGATAGCACATGTTCTTTAGCTTGAAACTGACGAGGTCTGTAAGTTATAAGGTTCGCTGGGGGCACCAATTCGCCTAGCTTTTCCTTCAGCTAGATTTGGTTTAAGAAGTGAATTAGTCAAGGGCAATGGAAGCGAGCATACAAGAAAGATAAGGGGTGCATACCTGAAGGGGTAATGGGCTGCCTTGAAGGTGCTGAGTATGCTTGATGGAGTCTAAACTGACAATGGTTTCAGCTAGGATAATAGGGAAGGGCTTATGGCCACTTTCAACTTACTCTAGAACATGTGCAATCTGGAAATTACCTCTACCTTCAGTAGAAACTAGCAAGAATTGGGCATAAAGGTAGAAGCCGGTGATCCTTTGCCAAAACTTGCTATTCTTTGGCTTAGAACTCCCCAATTCCAATAAGGGTTGAGTCAGGAGGGATTGATCTTGAATACATGGAAGTATCTGACCTAAGGTTACTCCAAAGAAACCAGCTAGAGACTCTGGAGTTTGATTATAAGCAGAAGGCAATGCTAGATGAGCGTTAGAGCAGTGTAGCTTGTTAAGAATGCCTTCAAATTCTTCAAGCAGGAGGTATAGCTCAACTCCATTGAAGTGGGAGACATGATGATTGATACTCCAGCATTCCGTAGCTGCATAAAGAAGTTTGATGTCGAACGAGAAATTCAGGAAAGATTTGAACTCCGCTAGGTGGTATTGGTCTAAGGAATTCCAAGTTTTAGTTTCCATGCTTCCTATATGCTTTCTAAGAGTGTTTGTAGACTTCTGGAACATCTTTAAATTTTTGAAGAGGGTGTTTGGTGTTTTCTAATGATTCAAAGCTGCCCTAGGATGTTCTATTTATAAACCACAAAGTCTGGGGAAGTCCTGGTTCGAAAAAGAGTCAAAATAGAGTAAAAATTATGGAGAAAAACCCTAAAGATGAAGGACTGGCGTTTTAGGCCAACGCCAGTTGGAGAGTGGCATTACCACCAAACGCCAGTCCTCTATGGTGTTGGTGGAAAACACCACTCCCTAAGTGGCGTTAAGCGCTGGCCCAGTTCCTCCTCGATGATTCGACGATTGTCGTTGATTTTCAGAGTTCTAGGAGGATTCCATGCATAACATTTCAAACATACATGATAAGAAATCATTAGAAAGACATGCATGCATATATAAATTTGTAAAATATGTGCATTACAAAAGCATTTACAGATAGTTTGCATACATATTAGCATAAGAAACATACATACATATATAGTGTTTAAACAAACATGCATACACTCGCATATGTGTACAAATGTATAAAGTACAGGTACATCATTCAAGTTCAGAAATTGAAACAAGGACATCTACTCGTCCTCATCCTCCTCATCAGACTCCTCGTCATCCTCATCACCACCTGCTAGCTGACCCTCAGTCTCACAACCAGCATGATGCTCACCAATGTGAACTCCACCAGCTCCCTCAGCTGGGATATCTAAAGCAGCAAGCTGAGCCTTTAACTCAGCAACCATCCTACAAGAGAAGCTGTGAGCCTGCCTCCATGTATCACAGGTCTCTACCAGATGGGCCTTACTGGCCTGAAAGTATAATGACAGTCGGGAAACCTCATCAATAGGAACCTGGGTGAATAAAAGAGTTAGAATCTAGATACAGGTGTAAACTGAAAAGAGAATGCTGAAATGACTTACATGAGTGCATCCATCCGTGTAAGAAATTGAAGGATCAGCTGCAGGATGGAAAGTGTGCTCAACTAAGCCAGCAACAGTCCTGTGATGAACTGAAAATCCAAGATACTTAGTAATGTGGCCTAGCACAACATCTCCTCGACTACTAGAGGGACGATGGGATGAATGAGGTATAGCATCCTCTAAACTTGGCATAGCCCTAGTAGAAGCACGGGTCCTCCTGCTCAGTCCTGGTGTGACAACTGGAGCAAGACTGGGGGAAAATCATCATCATCATCAGAACCCCCAGAATCTCCATCATCCACATCCTCATTAGAACTGGAGAAGGTCACAACATCCATAGATATCTGAAAAGGGAAATTGATTGTTAGTCATGCTAGTAAGATGTTCAGTTAGCAGAAAAGTAGATAAGAAAGAATTTTACCTTCATAAGCATCCTAGGTGATAAAGACAAAGCCGGGAGGCACCTCGAATGTAAGAAAGAAGTGTAATCCTTAGAGTGAGAGAGAAAGGATGTACACTCAATGCCACCAAGAGCTGTATCCAAGGTGTGGTTCGTCAGCTCATGTCCCAAATACATCTCAGTGGGTGGATCACGAGGTCTTCTACGAAAGCTGACCATATACTAATGCCTACTCCTCTCACCCAGAAACTACATCCTAAGTCCTGAACCCTCTAGCAGAATCCTCAAGTCATCCTTAGGCAAGGATGCAAGGGCATAGGGTGGCAATCCCTCCATTGGGCCCATCCATCCTCTATCAAGCTGCAATAAAAGCATTAAGGTAAGTATTCTGAACTTATGTCAATTGCTTTAAGCTAACAAGTTTGTTTTTGTTTTACCTTAGAAGTAGTCAGCGAGTTAAGGAACACGCGATGGCCATTAACATCAGAGGCATGAATGCACAATCATTGTAAACCCCAGCGTCTAAGGACATGGAATGTGTATCGACGCTCTAACGGAGAAAAACTAGCAGATCAAGCCTAACTCAATAGCCCAAACCTGCAAAAGAGGAGTCAGAGGGATATAAGGAAAATAAAACACTCAAAAGAAAGCAAAAGGTAAAGCAACTCACATGAGTGGCATGCTAGAAGCCACAAAACTTTACAGCACCACGGGATACTTTGTCCATACAGAAGTATAGATAGGCCAAAGAAGGGAAGCCCCAGTCATACCTGCTCATCTGATCAAAATCCTCAAGGATAGGGATGAAATGCAAGCTGATGGTAAAGTTCAAATCATAGAAGATAGTGCTACCCAGCAAGTATAGAATAAAGACTTGGGCCATCTGGTCAAATCTCCAGTCAAACTCTGGCTTATAGCTCGAGAGGTGTCTAGCCAGTGCATCCACATAGAGCTTCTTGGAGCTCTTCCTCCCTGGGACCACACCCAACATCCTGAAGATATACTCATTCTGAACATCGTGATGTACAAAGTATATCCCACCATCCCAAAAAATCCGCTCACTAGCACAAGCTAATGCAGTGATAGCAGCAAAAGAAGCTGGAGATAAAGTATACTCCCCATGTGGTAGCAAAAAGGTGTGGGTAGTATCAAACCATCGTTCCATCAGCGCCTGCATGGAACGGCGATCACAGCAAGAGCTCACAAGCTCATCCACATTCTCAAGAAATGTGGATAATAGAGGGCCAAATCTAGCCTGCAGCACTAGGGCCTGCATACCCAGAGGTAATCCTTCCAAACTGCTCGAACCTTGGAGAAATTTCCATTGTAGGTAAAGGTAACCTGATCTCCCTGTAAAACAAATAACAGGTATGTCTCTTAACTCAGTCATCTAATTTCTTGAATGCATTTTGTATATCTACCCTTGGAAGTTAACAAAATTTTCATATATCCATTTTATATATTCATTCTAACATTCATCCATTTTTTTATTTTTTATTCATATATTTATTTTAAACATTCATTTTCAACATTCAGTTTTCAATATTTATTCTAACATCCAATATTCATTCTAACATTCAATATTCATTCAGTTTTAATATTCATTCATTCATTTTTTACATTCAGTTTTTATTATACATTTATTATACATATTCATTCATTTTTTCTAATATTCATTTTAACATTCATTCACACATAATTGAATTTCAACATTTATTCATATATAATTATTTAATCATTCATCTTTATACATTATGCATTTAGCATCATACAGTATTCATTATCATTTAATATCATTTTATACATCATTTATTCATTTTACATCGTTTTAATCACATTTTATCCTAGTTTGTCCATAAAATGCATAAATCATGTCTAAATCATCCATAAATTGCATATATCAGTCTATTTTTTCCAAAAAAAAATCATCAAAGCATGCATCGGAGGACTGTCCGAAGTCTGAAGTCACTGCTGAGACCTAGACTGGGCTCAACGCCAGTCCCCAGCAGTGGTGTTGCCACTAACACCGGTCATACGACGGGTGTTGCAAGCAATGCCACTCAAGGTAGTGGCATTGGGCTCCAGCCAGTCTGGTTGGCTGCCAATTCAGCTTTATTTTGCAGAATTTCAATAAAATTCATAATGCCCAGTCAAATTTCAATCAAAATGAAGTGTTTGGACACTTATCTGGTCTCCATTCGAGCTGCAGAGATCAAATCTGGCGTTGGAAAGTGGAGAAATCCTTCCTCCTCTTTGAATTCCACCCGGATCAGCTTTTAATACTTCCTCCCTAATCTAGAAAAGCCTAATTGGGTTCCACACGGGTTCCAAGTTTGGATCTTCAACCATTTTGCTTTTTGTTTGGAGAGATTTGGTTAAGAAATGAAGAAATGAGAGAGAATTGAAGTTTTGGGTAAAATGGATTTGAATTCTTTTAGAAATAAGGGCTGCCCATTTTCTTTTATAGGCCAATTTGGCAAATTATCGCTTTGGTCCTTGAAGAAAATTTCCAAAGAAGGACAAGAGTTTGGTTGCAAATAAGTCCTAGATCAAAATTAAGGTTAAATAAGGCCACTTTAAGTCCAATTGGGGGCAAATTTTAGTGGATTAGTGATAATGACAGTCAAATACAATCAAAATGATAGAAGATGACAGAGGATTTTAGAAGAGATGACAGACATTAAAGAAATTTTCTTTTCAGAAATTTCTTTTCCTATTTCAATTTCATAAGATATTTGGAGTAAGTACATGCACATGAATACTGATTTTATGTCTAGAAAAGTTGAAATCCCCAGAAGGAAGGAGTGATGCCAGAAGTATTTTTGAGGAAGTTCTCTTTCAGAATTCTTCAGAAATTCTTTTCCCAGTAGAGTTGTCTAAAAGCACAATTATCATAGGAGCTTGTATTCCCCAGTGGAGTTATTCTGATTAATAATTAAAGCAAGGAATTTTTTTTCCCAAAGCAGAGTAATTTTACAGAGTTAGTCTGACATAAGAGGAAACATCCCCAGTAAAGTCCAGAAGATTTAGCAGAATCAAAGTATAAGCAGCTGAGGTAAGTGTCTAAACTTTATCTCTTTTAAAATGATAACTCTCCCATGCCAAACACAAATTAGGCCAAACTCATTCTATGCCAAACGCCAATAAGGCCAAACGCCTTCCTCGCTGAAGGCCGATAGTGCCGGATGCTATTCCTGTAGAAGGCCCATAGTGCCGGATGCATTTCATTGTTGAATGTCGATAGTGCCTGATATTTTTCTATAGAAGGCCGACAGTGCTAGATGTATACCCTACAGAAGGCCGATAGTGCCGGATGCATTTCCTGCTGAAGGCCGATAGTGCTGGATGCTATTCCTTGTTGAAAGCTGATAGTGCTTGCTGCTTTCCTGTTGGAGGCCGATAGTGCCAGATATTTATTTCATTAAAGACCTATAGTGATAAAGGCCAATAGTGCAAGTAGCAAATCTTGTTCCAAATTTTGGGAATTTTATTGGGAACAAAACCCTGATAGCCTAGTCAGGGAAATCCCCTTAGAGTTGGTCAAGGCAGCTGAGGTCTGATATCAAATTCCTAAAACCCATATAGCCGAGTAAGGTAAATCCCTGTGGAGTTAAACCAAGGCAGTCACCAAGGTAAGATTCCGCAAGCCAAAGTCGAGGTACGTAATTCTTTTCAAAATTATGTGCTATGGCTTTGTCATCATTTTCCATATTATTGGATAATACTACAAACCTCCGACAAAGCGGGGGCAAACTATTAACACCTAATTTTTTGACACAGGAATACGGAAATGGCTCGGAGGCCCAGTGATGATCATTCATGTTCTAAATAACATGAATTGAGTTGACATTTGCTTTTTAAAGATTGCATTGCCTCATTTCAAGTGTTTTTTAAGCTTGTATAACATGTGTTTCTCCAAAGAATCCTGTTTTAAGCATAAACGGTGCATTTTTCAAACGGTTTTTATCATAACTTTTTCTACAAGTGCCCAAATGAGTTAAAATTTTACAAGCTAGTAGTTGGCACCACTCCACACATTTTTTCAGTTTTAAGTTTTTACAAAATCGGACGTTTGGGAGGCCCAACGCCACTCTTCCAAGTGGAGTTGGGCCCAACGCCACTCAAGAGACTGGTGTTGGTCCCAACGCCACAAGGAAGACTGGCGTTGGGCCTCCAATGCCAGTCAGTCATTTTCAGTAGTAGAAAGTCCCTTTTTGGGTTGTTTCAGCCCGAAATGGCCTGTACAAGTCGTACACGGGTCCCAAGGCTCTGTAAGCTCATTTTTTGACCAAAATGACCTTTGTTTTAAGCTCAAGTCAGTTTAGTTTCACTAGGAAACTGTTTGTGGTAACCCTAGCTTAGGTTTTAAGCTAATTCGGCTATAAATACATTACTAAAACTAGGTTTTAGGGGGAGGCTGTCAGTGCAGATGAATTTTAGGGTTTAGTCATCTATACTAACACTCTAAAATTCATTCATAAGCTAAAAACACTTTATTGATATTGTTCTTTCACATTATAAGCAAAAAAGGCTTTTGAAAGCTTGTATCTTTTTCATTCAAAGGTGGTTTTGAAGATTTTTATACAATTCAAAGAGGTATCTAGCAGCTTCTAATCAACAAAAAGCAATCAAAACGTCACTCAAACAAGATCTGAGGGTTATCAAGCGCTTCTTGGTGATTTCTTTAAAGGTAAGTTACTTGTTCCTTTGTTTTTTTGTATTGTTTGTTTACATGTTTCATCTTTTGCATGTCATAAACATATTGAAAGTGGTGTAATGTTGCTGTAATCTATTGCTTCGCATGTTTAAATAATGTTTTTGCATGTTGCTTTTGTTTAAATGTCATTATATGCCATGTTCATGCTTAATAATTGATAAAAAAATTATTCCTTTTGCTTGTTTGTGTGTTTACATGTTCAGATTTGTAATGTTTGGTGTTGTTAGCATATCTTCCATGCATAAAAATCCATTCTTTTCATGTTTTATTATGTAAAAATTATTTCTTTTGCATAAAAATCTCTTCTTTTGAGTTTTAATGCATAAAATTTGCACTTTTTTATGTTTTGTTACGCAAAATTGTTTTCTTTGCTTGTTTTGGTATGTCATATTTCAGATCTAAATAATTCAATGACATGAATCTATTTTAAATGTATAAAGTTTATTTCTTTGCATAAAAGTTATGTTTTTAAGTTTTAATACATAAAAGGGTTGCATCTTTTTGTGTTCTAACGTATAAAGTTGCGATCCTTGCATGTTTCAATGAATAAAGCTTGTTTCTTTGCATTATAACATCTAAAATCATGATATTTTAACATTTTATGCGTAAAGTTTGTGTCTTTTTCATGTATTATGTGTAAAGATTGAATCTTTTGACATTTTGTATATAAGGTTTGTACCTTTATTGTGTTTTACGCATGCCCTATTTAGATCTAGGTTGTTTAATGCATTTTCATGTATTTTGATGCTTGCTTTATGAGTTTTCATCTCTATATGTATGCTTCCTGGGCTTAGTAAACCTGAAAACCCTGTTTTCTGTCAAATCTTGCATGCTGCATGATCTTTGGCAACCAACCCCAGAAGCAGGAGTGGCGTTGGGCCTCAACGCCTGTAGGTGAGTGGTGTTGGGCCCAAATGCCAGTCCCCCTAGTGGCGTTGGGCCCTTTTCGTTACTCTTCAGTGCTGTTTCACAGAGATCGATTGTGTACAGTAGTTTTCACGTGGAATGCAGCAATAAGGTAAGCTTCTGAACTCTCTTTGGTAATTATTTAGATGTTGTTATGCATGAAAATGGTTAATAATGTCTATTTTGTAATCATTTTAGGTCTAAACTGGTAGAAATCCTAGGTTGTGTTGTTGTGTTGGTTGTTTTGTGCTTATACCATCTTTTGCATGTAAATTAACCCTAATTAATGGTTGGTAATCCTTAAAATTAACCCTTGTTTGTTATTAGAAACTTACTATTGCATGTGTATATGTAAAAAGGTAGGTTATAATTGTTGTATGCTTTTTATTGGTTTGTTAGAGGGAATGAATGTTGGCATAATACTAAGAGTGTTGGGTAAGAATCACACCCGGGAATCGATAGGTCCGATCCTTGACTCTCTGGGGTCAATGCGTCCTTCATATTCTTTAGAGGAATTGGGATGTACACCTTATAAGATATTCTCGATGCTAGTTCGGGTGGTGACTACCACTTTAGCCCCGCAGCTGAACACACAATGCCGCAGTTGCTAGTCATGGCTTAGGCTCTGAGGCAAAACCTCCTTTTCTGTAGTATCATGGCTTAAATTGTTGCTTAACGGGTTTAATTAAAGGGGTAGTTTGTAAGAGGAATTACCATTTAATTAGATACATTTAGGTGATTCTAGAGAATACCATAAATAATTTAGTCACAATTGCCATAATTCATACCTAGATTAATTTTAAGTTTTGCATGTTAGTTCCCCTTTAGGTGAAATTCCAATGCCCTAGTGTTTCCAATTATTGTTGATTCATACTATTTAATTGCTTTTGTTAGATTTAGTTTTAATTTTAGTTTTATTTAATTATTTGTATTATTTGTTTCCATGTACTAAAACATTAGAATAACGATTAAAACAAGCTTATCCCTAAAGATAGACCATAGAACAACTAGGATTACAATTAAGATAGAAGTACAATAAAGAGCCTGTCAAGATTTTGGCGCCGTTGCCAAGGACAATAGATTTTGATTTTATTCATTATTTTAGTGTTCTAATTCCTTTTTTTTTTTTTTACTTTCAGATGTTATATGCATTTGCATAGTGCTCAAAATCCAAAGTTAGAGCCATTAGATCCTGAAATAGCAAGTACGTGTAGAAGGAATAACGCAGAAAGAAGAAGAAGGATGGTAGACCCACCAAGAGTGAACTTGACAAGGGAAAATTTTTGAGCATCAAATTGGACAAATTATAAGGGAATTATCGACTCATGACAAGGGAAAATTTTTGAGCAATACGGAACCGAATCCCAAGGAAAGCGCGATGGCTATTTCATTAAGAGATGGAAAGGAGATTGAGAGTGGTGACAAGGCATCCATAGAAAGAAACAAGTCGAATGATGCAAAGGAAGATGCTAGAAAGGAAGTGATTGATCTTGATGGCGACGAAGATAAAGAAGAGAAGTTGCCCATTAGTTCTAATGCAAAGTCATATACACCCCCCCTATACCGTTTCCGTAAAGGCTTAAGCAAAGGAACAATGAGCAAAATTTCCAAAAAATTTTGAACATTTTTAAGAAGATCAACATCAATGTTCCTTTCCTTGAAGCACTCTCTAAAATGCAGGTTTATGCCAAGTTCCTTAAGGAGATCATGTCAAACAAAAAGAAGGATCCTGGGAGTTTTTCTATTCCTTGCACTATTGATGATATTACTATTGATAAATCTTTTATGTGATCTTGGTGCAAGCATTAACCTAATGTCTTTATGTCTTTTTAAGAAGCTTGGAATTTTTGAATTAAATCCAACGACAATGTCACTTCAACTTGTGGACCGATCAATTAGGTATCCTATAGGTATGGTTGAGGATGTCTTGGTTAAGGTAGGTAACATGTACTTAACAACTAATTTCTTAGTTTTGGATATGGAGGAAGATAATAGTAGCTTTACTATTATCTTGGGTAGACCGTTTTTAGCAATAGGAGGTGTTTTAATTGATGTTGCCCAAGGTAAACTAGTTTTTAGAATGGGTGAACAAAGGGAAGAATTTAGCTTCACTAAAGCACTTAAGCGTCCATATTTTGTTGATTCTTACTTTAGTATTGATGTTATTGATTCATGTGTGGAGGATGACATTTCTAAGAATAGCATTGATGGCCCACTTGAAACTAGCTTTACTTTGCCTTTTGATGAGAAAAAAGATGATGGGAAAGTTTGTGATTATGTTAGGAGGGTAGAAGGTGAAGGGTTTAAACCTATAACCTTATATTATAAATTTGAGGATATTAGTGAGAGAAAACCAAAGGATGTACCTCCTATAGATAAACCACCTCAAATAGAGGTAACCACTTCCTCCCAACCTTAAATATCTTTTTCTAGGCAATGAAAACACCTTCCTAATTATTGTTGCTGCCAAATTGGATTCTTCATAAGAGGAGAAGTTATTGAGGGTTTTAAAGAGTAGAAAAGAGCAATTGGGTATTCATTAGTGTATATTAAGGGAAATTTGGAGCCAATTGTTCAAGAATAAAGGTGGCCAAACCCTAACAAAGAGGAGGTGGAGCATGAGAAAAGATTGATTCAACATTTCACCTTCTCCGTTTGATGAAAAAGGGAAGTACGTCTAGCTAAAGACGTTAAATTAAGCGCTTTTTGAGAAGCAACC
This sequence comes from Bocquillonia castaneifolia, assembly GCA_948193215.1. Taxonomy (NCBI): domain Eukaryota; kingdom Viridiplantae; phylum Streptophyta; class Magnoliopsida; order Malpighiales; family Euphorbiaceae; genus Bocquillonia; species Bocquillonia castaneifolia. Next base: position 12,838 of record CANYLF012851495.1, read on the forward strand.
CAAAGATTTTTAATTTTCAAATTTATTTTCTTTAATTTCACGTTTTTCGTATTTTAGGGCTTAGATTTAATTAATTTTTTTGTCGTCTTTAGTTTTCCTTAGCACTAATTTAACCCTTTGTTTTGTTTATTTGGTTAATTGGTTTAATCTATCTATTTAAATATATAATAGCAAAGAACAAATTATTGTAAGTGCAATTTGAGCTCAATTGCTTAGGTGGAAATTGAGTTCAAATTATCTCTCTTATTAAAGAGATTACAATGCATTTAATTATTAAGTGCATTATTATTTATATTACTTTTTTTCAATTTTTTTAATATTAAATCAATTTTTATGATTCCATTTATCATATATAATTATTAATTTTTCAATTAAAATTGAAATTTATTTTTTAGCCACTTTCTCTTTTTATTTTTTATGATTATTAAATGATAAACTTTATTTCTCAATAATTCTATTTATGACATTAATCTTTACCAAAAAATATTTATAATTCAATTGATCTCTTTATTTAAATAAAATTTCTCAATAATGAAATACATATGTAGCATGTACTATTTATTTTACTTTTTTTTTTCCAATAGTTGGAATGGTGAAAATAAATAAAAATATATGTGTAGCATGTACTAATTTGATTTTTATTTATATTTTAGCTAAAATATTATTTCATTTGTATATAGTTTAATAAAATAACATTATCAATGAAACCGAGATATATATAGAATATATGAAAAGATTAAAAAGATCTTAAAATTGATTGACATCAATAAATTAAAATTGATTAATTATAATATACATGTTACATAATTAATTTTATTCTTCTTAATTATTCTTTCTTTTATTTCTTTAACAAAATTTGATTTTATTTATTATTTGTCTCACGTATTATAGTATATATATATATAATTTATTAATTTTATATTTTAAAATTTTTATTAATAAAAATCGATTAATGCATCAAATTAACCTTAATTAGATGAATTAATAATGAATTCAACAATTTATCAAATATAATTCATTTTAACAATAAATTTGAAGTTCTAAAATTAATAAATTAAAGATAATATACTTTTAATCATAAAATTGATACTCAAATATAAAAATATTCTAATAGTAATTTATTAATTTTTAGGTGATTATAAGAAATAAATCTATACCAATATTTATTAACATATATATATTGAAATCCCAAAGCACTAAGAGGGGGGGGTGAATTAGTGGGTAATTAAAAAATTAAAGCTTAACAGAGCAACTAACCACAAAACAAAGGATTTATAGTGGTTCGGACACAACAAGTTCTACATCCACTCCCCAATCACCAATTGGGTATTCCACTATCAATCAAGATTGATTACAAGAGTTTTGGATCACTCTAAACCTTACAAAGTGGTTTTTCTCAAGGCTAACCCACTAAAACCTATCCCAAGTATTTCTCTCACTAGAAACCCTTGACCCAAGTGTTTTTTTATCTTAGGATAACACTTAAAACTTTCCACAAATTAATTCCTAAACCTCCCTCACCACGAGCTAGTTTTACAAGGAAATCAATTAAGCTCACAAGGCTCAAAACAATAATAATAATAATAGAGAGTAAAGATTGAAATTAGGGTTTCTAGCTCTATTGAAGCAATTCACAACAATTAAAAGATTGAAAGTTGTTCATTACCTCCAAAATGAGTTAGAGAAATGCTTTTATACCTCCTCTTCAGTTTTTGGCCGTTGCAGCTTCATTAAATGCATTTATGACCGTTTACACCAACTTTTTAGCTTTGAAGATCGTGTAAGAAATGATGCTGACAAGTTAGAAACGATCGTTGTGAATTAGCAATGAGTTCATTATGAAAGAAACGAACTCGTTGTAATTCACACGAATTCGTTTCTTCTGGGTTTGAACTGTGAGAATGAGCTCGTTGTTGAGCGCTTTGGTCATTGTTGATATCACAACGATCCCGTTGTGGTGTTCGTTGTGATCAGTTCTTCGTTCATGTGTCTCTCTGGAACTTTGTGGCAATGGGCATCAAATCCACAACGATTTTGTGTTGGATAAACAACGATCGTGTGTTTGCACAATGATCGTTGTTGAATCCAGAACGATTGTTGTGAGTTAAAAAACTCTTAAAGGCAATCTGAAAGGTTTTAGAATAAGATTAAAAGTTAAATACTTTGACTTAGGTTAATGATCAACATCAAAACAAGGATTAGTTACCTGAATAGGTCAACAAGCTCCCCCTTTTTGATGTTGACAAAACCTAAGTCAATTTTGGTGAAAGTTTCGAGGTAAAATGCTCAAAACTCCCCCCTCAAAACAAGCATAAGGAAATAGATGAAATTTCTACAGAGTTTTGTTTGAACAAAGCATAAAACATAAAACCTGTTCAAGTTTAAAAGACATAAGCAAGTGATAATCATACGATAAGCCACTGATATATATATATATATATATATATATATATATATATATATATATATCACACAACTAAACGAGTTTGAAGAACATAAAAGCATAAAACTTCCACTTCTCCCCCTTTGGCAACATAAAAAAGGAGATGAAACAAAAACAAACATAAAAGAAATGTACCAAACTTAAAGTGAACAACAATCACTGGCCCAAAAACAGTTAAAACGGATCACTACTAAAAACACATGAAATAGTGACTAAATATTTAGTTAATTTTATTTTTTTAGTCGTTATTAACCTTTAGCGACTAAATAGCGACTAATTGGTTTAGTTGCCATTTCATTTGTCGCAAATTTATATGGCGACTAAATAATTGTTTTAGTAACTAATTAGCGACTAAATAGAGACTATATTTTAGTCGCTAATTAGTGACTAAAAGATGACTAAATGGAGACTAAATTTTTGGTGACTAAATGGGGACAAAATAGTGGTTAATCAATTTTTTCATATTAGTCATCAATTAGTCGCTAATTAGTCTCTATTTTGTGACTAAACAGAGACTAATTAGAGACCAAATATGAAAAAATTGATTAGTCACTATTTAGTCTCCATTTAGTCACTAATTTTTGTGATTAAATAGCTACTAAATAGTGACTAATTTTTCTTAGTTACTATTTAGTCTCTATTTAGTCGCTAATTGAGGGGAAATTTTTTTTTTTAAAAATTTATTTTATTATATTATATTATATATTACAATATATATTATATTTAATATATAATACAATATAATATATACAATTAAATAAATGCTAAAAATGCTGAACTATGTGTGTGTGTGTGTGTGTGTGTGTATAAATGTCATATATACAGAGTTACAAAATGTATACAAAATAAGTATGCTACATACAGAATTGAAAAGATAGACAATCTAGTCGTCTAATCCGGTGGTATGCTGATCCTGTGTATGATGTGCGCCTGTCTCTGGCTCTATAGGAGGATCTCTGGCTGGCTTGGGGCCAGTAGGATCTCTGGATGACTCTAACTCTGCAGCAGGCTCAGGTGGAAGAAAGAAGTCAGACTGACAGTCAATCCCATACTCACACGCCCTGATGATAAGATCCTACAGCTGCCAACGCAAGTCTAGATCCTGAGTCGACAACCGTGTCTGAACAACCCCCATAATCTCATTCCTAAGGTGACGGCGGAGATCATCAAGCTGATGCTGAATCCATCATCTCATGGCATCATCAAAGTCTGCTGTAGTGGGCCCTAAATCAAGCTGTGATCTAGGTCGAGAGCTAGGCGACAGCTCAGAAGAATGGTAGTGTGAATCCGCTGCAGATCCAAGGCCGTACACTCCATAGGTACTCTTCCCCTTGGACCCGAGCATAGCCTCCAACCATAGCCAGTTCTCAAGAGAAGGTTCAGGGGGCTCAGCACTGTCACTCTCACATGCTGGGGGCAGAAGAAGAACCCGCTGCAGTAGAGGGGCCAAGCCCCTGAGTCGCTAACTCCATCAGCTCCTGAAATCGAGCCTAAGTAATGAAAAAACATTAGTTAGATTAGAGTTAAAGCATTATAATTTATTTTTAATTCTTAAGTCTATATAAGTTGAAAACTTACATTTGCACGTCACGATCGCTTATCAATGAACGTCTTATCGTCGTGCTCTTTCTTATGGGTGTAACGAAAGAGACGAGGCATCGTGGGTTTCTTCCCCTCTTTTAAGTCTGAAAAAAATTTAAGTTTATATGTTAACAGAAAAAAAATTATATGAATTAGTAATTAAAATGTAAAAGAAATAAAATATATTAAGTTTTGAATACTTTACCAAAACTTGCTCATGCTGAAGCATCAAGCGTGATCCACAGGAGTGTGTGGACATACCGGTCCCTGTACTCTCAGACTCGATCCCAAGTTGATTCAAATTTAACGGACTAGCTACATCCCTAACTGAACGTCTATGTCTTATAAATTCATTCTCCCCATGGTATTTCCACACATAATAATCCTCCATAAACTCATACCAATACAAGTGAACTTTCACCTCGTCCACTTGAAGAAACTGCTTATTTCAGCATTTCGGTCTAGGGCATGGACACTTGATATGTGTGCCGTCATTTACAACCTCCGTATGCTACAATGCAAACTTAACAAATCCATCAGTCTTATCGACCCATTCACTTGAAAGGAACCATCAACAATCCGACCCTCGTACATCCACTTTCGATCTTCCTCCATATCCGAAAGATATAAAATTTTAGGAATCGTTCATTAATTTATTCTTATTTTCATATAAAGTTAATGGACAAGAATTTATGGGAATGGAACCTAAAACACTTCACCGTCCAACATTTTTTTCTCTTATGCAAAAGTAGGCCATAATCCATTTACAAAAGCGTCGTGAAAAGCGTATCGCGATTGCACGACATTTGTGTAAATTTCAGCAGCCTCCCGGCGTGGTTCTCTAAGTACACTATTCAAGATATATACAAAATAATGCAACAGACGCCTAATATAGCGAAATTGCATTATATGGTATATATCTTAATGTGTAGTCGGAGAACAAAGCCAAAAAGCACCAAAATGTATATACACAAAAAAATCATGATGCGATAACACTGAACACGTTCTCTCGTAAACTGTCCACAAGGACAATCCAGTGTATTCAATTAACTATTAAATACACTGGACGGAATAAATCTACGGTTAACAAAAAGAATTGAAACGATGAATTTATATCGTTTCCAGGAATGAATTTGGAAATCGCTGTAAGGAGTATGCAAAAACGACTCAGGTAAAGTATTAAATTTCCAATATTCAATATTGGAAGTATAAAATATTCAAACGAATACTTTATATACAATATCGTAGAACGAATTCGCAAACGATGGAGTGATATTAAACATTTTTCTCATTTATTTAATTATTTATTTTATTAAGGTTTTATATTTATAAATTTCAATTTACATATATTATTAATCAACAAAAATTCAATTTTTCAAATTCGATGCAAGGATGATGTAATGGAATACGAAAATAAATAAATATGACTTTATCGATTCGCTGCAAGGAATATGCAACGAATTTTGATTTTTATTCATTTCAAATGTTATAATTAATTAAATTTTACATACATTATTCATCAATAGCAATTCTATTTTTGAAATTCGATGCAAGGAAGATGCAATCGAATACGAACACAATTAAATAAGACTTTATTAATTCGCTGTAAAGCATATGCAATGAATTTTGATTTTTATTATTTTCAAATTGTTATACTTGTTTATTTAATTTACATTTCTAACGTGAATGAATTTGTAAAATTCAAAGCAAGGAAAATGCAATTGAATACGATAAATACCACTAATGACTTTATTCATTCTCTGCAAGGAATTTGCAGACGAAATAGGTTAAATTTTTTTTAATGTATTATTATTAATTTTAACAATCCAATTGTAACCCGGTTTCAATTCAGTTCATTGTGTCAACCTATAGGCATTAATCTCTAACCTATTTCTAATTCTAGAAAAAAATTTACCGAAATTTTGGCAGAGTATCCCCTATAATTATTCAAATCTCCACAATAAATGGAGCCAATCCTGCAATTTAAACAACACTTCTATATACATTCACACTACTGGGCCAACCAGAAAATTACCCAGACTTTTTTTCACAACCTAAAACTACCATCACATCCATTTCATTCACAACCTAGGCACTAACAACAAATACAAACAATTTCACAACCTAGGCACTAAA
>CANYLF012851512.1:0-10615 GCA_948193215.1 Bocquillonia castaneifolia
CTAAACACCATTATCCCAAGTGTTTTAATAAGCTTTACACTTGAACCTATCCATCTAACTAAACACCATTAACCCAAGTGTTTTAATAAGCTTTACACTTAAACCTATCCACCTAAACTAAAACACCAAGCGTTTTAAAAAAGGTTAATTCATGTTCACTCGACTAAGATAAAAATTGTCACTTGTACAAAATGTTTACTTCATCCAATAAAAATATGTATTCTTTTATATTGTGATACCTGAAAAACACTTAACAAACAAATTAGTGAATAACTTAATGTTTTACATCATCAAAATCATTAGTGAAATATCAGGGCTAACAACATCATATTTATGTGTGATACATTGCATAATATAATGCAGTAGAATATTATTGTGTGTAGTAAAGTTTAAGGAAGTTAGGTTAGAATAAGGACCTAATTATAAGGAAAGTTTAAGGAGTTATTTTTAATATAAGTTGAGTGAAGGATTAATTGGTTGGTGGAATTTTAATTAAGGGTTTGTGAAAAAATTAATAATAATAATGATCATAATAATGATGATGATGATGATGATGATGATGATGATGATGATGATGATGATGATGATGATGATCATAATAAAAGAAAGTTATTGGAGACATATCCACATTATCCCTCTAACCTCTCATTCATCTTCTCCTCATCTATACTTCTTACTTCTTCATCTTCTTCCTTATATCATCTTCTTCCTTCTCTTTACTTGCTGCCTTCTTACACTTCTTTATTAAAAAAAATTATCAAAAATTTTTCTTTAAGGCTTTGGATTAAGTGAAGAACAAAATGAAAGTTAGAAGCTTGGATTAAGGTAAGTATTTTCTTTGTAGTATTTTTAATTATTAGGGTTCATGTAGAAATTTGGGGAAAATCTAATTTTAAGTTATAATCATGTAATTAGGACTTGATTAAGTACGAATCATGTATTAATTTTTATAAATAATATTATTTTGGGTTGATTACATGAATTTATTCAAAGTATAAATTTCTGTTTTATACTCTAAAAAACAACCTTAGTATTTTGATCATAACTTGAGTTATACAAGTCCAAATTGAACAAAACTCGTGGCCATGGAAACTTTAGGAGGTCCTCTACAATCCTGTAAAATTTTAGAAGAAAATTCATCCGTTTGGTTAGGTTTTGAAGGTCAAACTTTGTACTACTTTATTTATATGGGATTAGGAGTAGCTATATTAGAAAAATTATAACTTTATTTATACAGATGATTTTAATGTGATTCTTATTACTACGGTTTCTAATTTGAAGGAAATATAACCCTATAAAATTTTAGAATTTTATCAGGTGTATATAATTTCTAGTGAATTTTCAAAGTCAATACATGCAAGCTGTCTATATGTACATACATGTTGTCATGCATCATTCATCTGATTCATCATATTAAATCATGTATAGGCATTAATTCAGTAAATTTTTAAAATGTGGGCAGATTAATGATGAGAATATGTATATGTTTGTTATTGAATTGCATTTTGAATTGATTATGTGAATAGGTGAATCCAAAGGCAAGGAAGTTATAAGAAAAGATCATTAGAACTACTTGTTGTCCTTAACTTTTGGTAAGTATTTAATAGACTAAACTTCTTGTATATTGAGTGGAAATTGCTATGTTAGTTTGATTGTTATGTTCTAATGGATTGAGTGATAGTTTTATGCTTTTGGCTTGTTGAATTGATAGTAGATGATTTGGATGGAATTTTTATATTCATTAAGTTAATATGTTTTGGTGGACTGAGTTAATATTTCGAAGTTGTTTTTCTTTGGTTGTTGAATTAATGTGATATTAATTGGATTGAGATTTTATGAATTGGTTGTGAAGTGAACTGTCTTGCGAAGTGAATGAGTTGTGATGTGTTGTGAAGTGAAATGGTTGTGATGTGTTGTGAAATAAATTGATTTTGATGGTTTCATGCCTCACATATATGTGAAATTTATGAGAAAGGAGGCTGTGTGTGATATTAAAAAAATAAATGTATTACCTTTCTCACAAGTGAAAGGTGGCTGTGTGCGATAAAAAGAAAAAAATATATATTACCTTTCTCATATTAAAAGGTGTGCGAATATATTACATTTCTCATAAGTTGATCATTTATGTGTGGTGTTTGGATGATGAAATTTAATAATGTGGTGTTATTGAAATTATGAATTTTTGAATTGGTGAGAAGTTGAAAGAATTGAGATGACAATGTTTTGGTTGAGACCTTGATTAATTGAGAGTGGAAAGGTGTTTGTGAAATAGAATTGTTTGTTGGATAAAAATTGAAATTGGTTGAATTGAGATTATTTATGAATTAATTATGTGATTTAGGAGTTATATAGTTTTGGTAATTTTTGCTTAGTATATTATAGAAAATCATAATATCCACTTGCATATTATAACATAGAATTATGCTTGAAAATAATATTATAATTATTTTTGAACCACTTCAAATTGATTCACATATTTAATATGACTTAAAAAAATTTTTAAAGTGTAGTATTTGAATTATTTTGGCCAACTTATGTAGTTTTTCTTCAACCTTACTTTATATTAATTTATAATATACTTAGATAGACCTTAAAAATCAATTTAGAAATATTATAGAAGTCAAATACATAAAGGTTACTATTGGGGCAGCATTCTAAAAAAAATAGAACTGAAATTCACATTCGAAAACTTAGGTTATATCACCAACTAAACGAACTCGTATTAATCTAAATTTTATAGGGCTTTTATAGGACTTATAGAGGTATCTAATAGTCCAAAATTTAGGGGAAAAACTACTGATAATCTAGCTTCAAGTTGCATCATAAACTTAGGTAAAATAGTCCCAAAATTTAAAACAGTGCATAAAATATTATACATAACATTCCATCCTGCAAATTCTCACACAACATTATTCCTTTTCACAAACTTGTTTATTCACTACATCACACGCATATTATAATCATATTTTACATTCCCAAAATACCCTGTGCAACATGTATTCTCCTCTGGTCCACCTGATTATGTTGATGATGCAAAATTGGGGGAATGCACAACTAGGACTTTATACTAGCACGTAGACCAGGGAAAAATTACCAAGGGGTGATCTGGCGACTCAATAAGCATTTAATTTACTAAACTATAATATACTAAGCAAAAATTACCAAAACTGTATTACTCATAAATCACACAATTGATTCATAAATAATCTCAATTCAACCAATTTCAAATTTTATCAAACAAACAATTCTATTTCACAAACACCTTTCCACTCTCATTCAATCAAGGTCTCAACCAAAACATTGTCATCTCAATTCTTTCAACTTCTCAACAATTCACAAATTCACAATTTCAATAACACCACATTATTAAATTTCATCATCTAAACACCACACATAAATGATTAACTTATGAGAAATGTAATAAATTCACACACATCCACCTTTCAATTTATGAGAAAGGTAATATATATTATTTTTCTTTGTATCGCACACAGCCACCTTTCACTTGTGAGAAAGGTAATATATTTATTTTTTTTAATATCGAACATAGCCTGCTTTCTCATAAATTCCACATAAATGTGAGGCATAAAACCACCACAATCAATTTATTTCACAAAACATCACAACCATTTTACTTCACAACACATCACAACTCATTCACTTCACAACACTTCACAAGACAATTCACTTCATAACTAATTCATAAAATCTCAATCCAATTAATATCACATTAATTCAACAACCAAAGCAAATCAACTTCCAAATATTAACTCATTCCACCAAAACATATTAACTTAATGAATATAAAAATTCCACCCAAATCATCCACTATCAATTCAACAAGCAAAGAGTATAAAACTATCACTCAATCCATTAGAACAAAACAATCAAACTAACATAGCAATTTTCACTCAATATACAAAAAGTTTAGTCTATTAAATAATTACCAAAAGTATAGGACAACAAGTAGTCCTAATGATCTTTTCTTATAACTTCCTTGCCTTTAGATTCACCTATTCACATAATCAATTCAAAATACAATTCAATAACAAACATATACATATTCTCATTATTAATCTGCCCACATTGTAAAAATTTACTAAATGAATACCTATACATGATTTAATATGATGAATGAGATGAATGATACATAACAACATGTATGTACATGTAGACAGCTTACATGTATTGACTTTGAAAATTCACTAGAAATTATATACACCTGATAAAATTCTAAAATTTTATAAGGTTATACTTCCATCAAATTAGAAACTATAGCAATAAGAATCTCCTCAAAATAATCTATGTAAATAAAGTTATAATTTTTCTAATACAGCTACTCCTAATCCCGTATAAATAGAGTAGTCCAAAGTTTGACCTTCAAAACCTAACCAAATGGATGAATTTTCTTCTGAAATTTTATAAAGTTGTAGAGGACCTCCTAAAGTTTCCATGGCCACCAATTTCGTCCAATTTGGACTTGTATAACTCAAGTTATGATCAAAATACTAAGGCTATTTTTCAGAGTATAAAACAAAAATTTATACTTTGAATAAATTCATGTAATCAACCCAAAACAATATTATTTCTACAAATTAATACATGATTCATACTTAAACAAGTCCTAATTACATGATTATAGCTTAACTCAAGTGTTTTAATAAGGTTTACACTTGAACCTATCCACCTAAACTAAAACACCAAGTGTTCTAATAAGGTTAATTCATGTTCACTTGTCTAAGATAAAAATTGTGACTTGTACAAAATGTTTACTTCATCCAATAAAAATATGCATCATTTTATATTGTGATACCTGAAAAACACTTAACAAACATTTTAGTGAATAACTTAATGTTTTACATCATCAAAATCATTAGTGAAATATCGAGGCTAACAATATTCAAAATCGAATCGAATAGAAAATTTAAAATCAAGAATCAAACCAAACAGAAATTGAGCAGTTCGGTCCGATTTTTTAGTTCAGTTCGGTTCGACACAGCCTTGTAAATAAAAAGAAAAGGAGGGTAAATGTTGTAATTTCCTCTTAAAAAAACTACAGGGTTACCTTCATGTTAGGCTAGATCTGGTCCTGAACCCCCTAACATAAACAGGCCGAAAGGCCCAGATCAGCTCAAGATTTGATGCTATAATGCGCCCAAATTCCTCCTCCACATAATTATTGACGCCGCGTCGGCTTTCCTCCTACTACTTTCAACAGGGTGCTTATTACGCCTACCCGGCGCCAAAAGATTTCCTCACTAATCCCTTGATTACAACAACAAAACCACATAATAAAACTCTTTTCTCTTTTATTTCAAATTGTTCATTTTATTATTTATTTATTTCTGTTTCTACGAAACCCTAATTTTTACAGCATCGCAAAATCAACACCTAATTTTAAGCTCGCTGAATCCCTCAGGGCTCAGGTATCATTACTTTCTATCTCCAAATTCGAACTTCTTCTATTTGTATGCGATTTGCCTGTATGCATTGGCGTTTTAAGGATTATATATTCATGTTCTTGTATTATGTGTCGATTCAGTTTTGCTAGCTAATTTGTTTTGATATCTAAATCTTAATTATTTTAGTTTATTTATTTTTTAATATGTATATTTTTGGTTGAGCTTGTCATTGTGAAATTTTCAAAAAAATTAATTAAAGCCTTACTGTGTGTCAATATTTGCAAATGGGATGGTCATGACCTTTTCTAATTATAACATTAAATACTTTTTCTAAAAGAATCTCCTTTATTCATTACTGGGAAAGATTCTTAATTTTGAATTGGTATTTTTTTTTTTTTTGCAGAAGTCTGTGGGGGACTATAGTATAAATCTTCCTTTTGTTTCGAGGTTGTGTGCGTAAATGGCATCTGTTTCGAGTCAACCACAGTTCCGTCTAACTCAACCACCATCAAAGGTGTTGCATTTAAGAAACTTGCCATGGGAGTGCACTGAGGAGGAATTGATTGAACTAGGGAAGCCCTTTGGTAAAGTTGTCAACACAAAGTGCAATGTTGGTGCAAATAGAAATCAAGCTTTTATAGAATTTGTGAGTACATTTGTTTTTTGTTATTTACGGTTTGCTTTTACACGAGTACTATTACTGATTTGGTTTTGTTTGTTGAATGTCGTAGGTGGATTTAAATCAAGCTATTGCTATGATATCATACTATGCTTCATCATCCGAGCCTGCTCAGGTACGGGGAAAGACAGTCTACTTGCAGTATTCTAATAGGCAGGAGATAGTCAACAATAAAACTACTGCTGATGTTGCTGGAAATGTATTGTTGGTAACTATTGAAGGTGCGGATGCACGCCTTGTCAGCATTGATGTTTTGCATCTGGTGAGTGTACGGCACACTTTCATCTAGTGGTTAGAAAGGATAGCTATATTTCTGAAGGAATGTACCAATTCTATACTCAGGCTATAGTTTTTCTTGCTTTTGGAAAGCATAATTTGACATGAATGTAAATGGATCAGCAGGCCTATGTCAAAGGAATATCTTCGATCGCAGCTTAATGCATTGGGAGAAAGAGCACATGTGTGTTTGTCTTCTTTCTCCTTTCCTTAACACTACCTCTTTCTTCCCTACTCTTCCAACTCAACTTCCTCTTCCTGCCTCTGAAATTTAGGATGTTTTTAATTTTAGTTAATTTCATTTTTCCTTTGCTCTCCCTCGATTTCTAATTCTAAATTACTTGCATACTATAGGGTATTTGTTGTGTGATTTTATATCCTGTACTGGTGTTCAATTGTTTTGTAGTATATGGTCAGCAAATCTTTGCAATTATATCTGAAGACTACTTTGGAACTACATCTAATTTAGTGCAAGCATTATTGAGTGGAATTATTCAATGTTGAATGAAACGTGAAATCAGTCTTTATTTCTTTCAATAAGAAATCATGTGGCTGCAGAAGTTTAATCAATATCAATGTAGTTTTTGGCAGTAAATCTAGATATCTCTTTAGCCTTATCAGGATATTGTTAGCTTATTCTTTCTGAAAACCTTGTTGCAGAGAGTGAGTGACCTTTTACCAATCTGGTGAACTCCTAAGTTTATGTTAATGAACTCTAATGTCTAGCAATATTTACTCCCTCTGTCCCATTTTGATGGAAAAAGTTTCACTTTCTTTTGAATTAAGGAAGTGGTTTGCTATAATTAATTTATTATAATATTATTTCTAAAATACCCTTATCATCATCAAAAAATTAATGTGAGCATTTAATAGCTTTGATGGGTTAGATGATGAAGAGAATAAGCATATTTCTTGATATTGCTAGTTCTTTTCAGAGGGTAGCAAATTGATTTTGTGAAGGAAATTCAGGACGGTTGTATGATGTACTTGTAAGGGTATTTTAATAATTTCCTTTTTAACTTACACTAATCGACCATTGAAAATAGAAAATTTTCTATCTTTTAGGGACACCAGAATGGGTAATTTTTTTCTATCTTTTAGGATAGAGGAAGTAGTTATTTTTGGGATTAGTGTAAGAATATTATTTTGTACTTGAATATTGCTTCTGCATTGTCTCTTCTTGGAAATGGCAAGATTTTACCCAGAGATGTTATGTTGACCATCTCTATGTTGATTTCTACTTTTAGTTTTATATTTTGTGATCTGTAGCTGTCTATGGATAAAAATACTGGTTCTACCTGTTTCAGACTAACGTCTTTTAAAATATTATAAAATTTTAGCGTTTGATTGCTTTTAAGTTTGTTATAACATCTTTACTATTTGGTCTTTGTAAAACAATTTTGTTGGTTCAGGTGTTTTCAGCTTTTGGGTTTGTACATAAGATTACAACATTTGAGAAAACAGCTGGGTTCCAGGTCTGTGTGAACATATTTTTGATATTCTATATGGTATCTTTTGGCCTTGAAACAGAATCTCATTTCTGGCATGTTCTTTTCAGGCGTTGGTACAATTTTCTGATGCAGAAACTGCTTCTTCTGCAAAAACATCCCTGGATGGAAGAAACATCCCTAGGTGACAATTATATTAATTGTTTAACATGGTATTCATTCCTACCGCTATTAATAGAAAGCTTTAGATGTGGCTGTGCATGAATTTAGGATGAACACCGGATAAGTCATTTAGGAGAATGTTATATATGTTCGATTAAACTTCTGATGGAGTATTGAACTTTCTATGTGCCACTCATTTTAATTTCTTAAATTTTAGGAAGTGCTGACGCTGTTCTTCCTATACTATAATTATTATTCAGTCAGAAAGTTGTTGAAAGCTTTGATCAATTTATATATCCATCCATTCAAAGTTTACATCTGTTCTTATAACTTTTATTGTCTGGTGTATCAGGTATCTGCTTGCTGAACATATTGGACCATGTACCCTCAGGATCACATATTCTGCTCATACAGATTTGAGCGTAAAATTCCAGTCTCACCGGAGCAGGTATTCCTAATGTCTGTTGTTTGTAGCAGTTTGAAGCCCTTAATGCATCCTGTATACTGTGTACAATGGGGTTTCTTCTTTTTACAGCTCTTTAGGCCTTTCATTATTTGTATAGTCTGTGCTTTGTACTCTTGTCGTTTGCTGGAATCTTCTTGATCTGTTTGTTGGTTATCAATTCCTTTCTAATTTTTGCCAATTGCTCTCTTTGTTGATTCAGGGACTATACTAATCCAAACCTTCCAGTTGCACCATCAGCTATAGATGGAAGTGGATTGGTAAGCACTCCTTATTTCTGTTTTTCTTGTGGGAAGTGGTAGTCTGACAATCCCTTATAATTGCCTGTGACTTGGATTTGATGAATTTACTTGTCATTACGCTTCCCAAAGTTTGTGTGGTTACTTTTAGGGCCCTTCAATCTGAATCTAGTTATTCCTTTTATTTGAGCTCTGTTGTGGAATAGAATTTTTGATATTTCATGTAAGTGCTTGCATGTTATGGTTTTTCTCTTGACATTAATATGCATTTGGTTGCTTCCTTTATTTTTATTAGCAGATGAAATTAACGGTGTATGCTGACAATTTTATTAATTTCCAACTTGTCATTGCAGTTCAGTGTGGGTGTTGATGGAAAAAAACTAGAACCCGAGAGTAATGTTCTTCTTGCTTCAATCGAGAACATGCAATATGCTGTAACCTTGGATGTTTTGCACATGGTATGTACAATCATCTAATAAATTTAAGATTATGATCGGTATGTTTTTCAAGGAACTGATAATTTTTTTGTTCCACACATTGTTCAAGGTTTTTTCTGCTTTTGGGCCTGTCCAGAAGATTGCAATGTTTGATAAGAATGGTGGACTTCAGGCTTTAATTCAATACCCTGGTACTATTCAACATCTTTACATTCTATCAAAAGGATGATTTATAGTTGCAAAAGTGGCCACAAGTCACTGATGAAATTAGGGAAAGGAGATGGGGAAGGGCTTTGTATTTTTATCAATATTTATGGTCTCTAACTCAGCAAAAGTTGAAAAGGAAGTATCAAAAACTAATTTTCCCTCATCATTGCTATACTTATGCAAGTTATCGAGGGGACCAAAAGTTAATCTTAAATTTCTCTTCATTTACCTGTAGGCAAGGTAGGAACTCAATGTAACTACTCTCATCCATGAACAATTAGAGTTCCTTGTCATAGAAATTGACTGCATCAAGAATGATGTATTTCAGATTCATTATATCTATTGCTGTAACTTGGGTATTGATGGTTTTGTGTGGGTTGCAGATGTGCAGACAGCTGTCATGGCAAAGGAAGCGTTGGAAGGTCACTGCATCTATGATGGGGGTTTCTGCAAACTTCACATCTCATATTCACGCCATAGCGATCTCAGCATAAAGGTAAATAATCTGTATTATTGAATTAGATGTCCAGAGTGTTTGTTGTAACAGTGAGTCATGTCTTATTAACTGAATACAAATTGCACTTTGATCGGTCAATCACTTGAAAATTGTAAGAATGGTCTCTGAATACTGATTACAGGTTAACAATGACCGGAGCAGAGATTATACAATTCCTAACCCTGCATTGGTGACCCCACAACCTTCTATTCTGGGGCAACAGCCTGGACCTACTGCTGGTCCCCCAGCTCATCCATACACTGGAGCTCAGTTTGCTCCCCACGCAGAGCATCCAGCGATTCCTCAACCTTCAGCTGGATGGGCTGCTGCCGTTCCAGCAGTACCCCATTCAATGCCTGGGCAGATGATTAATAATCCTTACATGCCACCGCAAATGGGCCCTGGCACGATGCAGATGCCAGGCCATAGTGGCCCACAACAGGGTGCTCCATTGCCGCCATACAGACCTGGGCAAATGCAATAGCATTGGGTCAAGTAATAATTGTATAAACAATCTTCAGAGATGGGAGTGTGCCATTTGAGGAAGGAACCCGGTCTACATGCAAAGATCCCAAAATGGAAAGCTGAACTGATTTATATATTTTGTTCATTCTCATTTCAGCAAATTTTGGAGGTGAGATTGATTATGTAGGGTGTTTGAGCACCTTTTGCAGGCCCACCACTGGGGACTAAAACTTGGTTGTATGTGATGATACTATGAATTTGAAGTTACTCTCATTTTGAAACTTTCTTTTTACCGGCTAAATGCTCCTTAAAATTTATGGCATAGGAAAATTGTTGTTGAT